>APFE030246694.1:299116-327094 GCA_000404065.3 Pinus taeda | reverse complement strand
TTCACTCTTTTGGACATAGGGATATCTGTAAGGCCTGATGTTTGGAGCAACACTTCCTGGAATCAACTTAATATCATGATCATGATCACAAATAGGTGGAAGGCCTTTGGGAGTCTCAAATACCTTCGAATGATTGTCCAACACTTTTTGGAGATATGGAGAAATGGATGATTTCGATGTGGGAACCTCTAGTGAACATAATTATGCAATTATGCCTCATTGTTCTTTCTTTAGAAGTTGTTTCATTCCATTAGAGTTGATTATCTTTCTCGGTTTCCCTATGATACCCCTTAATTCAACTTCCTTTCCTTCTGAAGAGAATTTCATGAAAAGTTCTTGAAAATTAAAATCTATTGTACTCAAGGATTGTAGCCATTGGACTCCTAGTACAACATCAGCACCACCCATTGGAATGGAAAGCATTGGGCTATTCAATACATATTTCTCCCATGGATAGCTTGATATTATGGCACTTTCCTGAGAAATTTATGGTTCCTCCACTTGCAACCATCACTTGACACTCTGGTGCTAGATATAGGAACAAATTCAAATCCTTGGATATCTTACAATGAATAAAATTATGGGTACTTCCCAAATCAATCAACACTATTACCTTTCTCTTCTTGATATGCCCTTCTATCTTGATAGTTTGAGGAGTGGTAATTCCAGCCAATGCATTACAAGATATGGTCAGATTCATTTCTTCTTTTTCTAGGGTTTGTTCCTGGTGTGTGTCCTATTCTTTTGATGTGTCTTGTTCCTTTTCTTCCTCCTCTTCACAATCTATGTAAAATAATTTCTTCTTGGCACACTTATGACATTTAGTGTATTTTCTATCACAACTGTAACAAAGCCCTTTCGCTCTTTTTTCTTCCAATTTTTGTGGGGTCAACCTTGTAGGTTGTGGATGGCTAGGGGCAAAAACACTTCCATCTTTATGATTGTGAGTGGTAGGCTTCCTTGTTGCCATAATTTTGCTTTCCAATTTTTTTGGCAACCTAAATGCCTTCTCCAATGAATCTAGTTCCCAAAGGCGAACCTCATGTTGGATGTTATCTTTTAAAGTCCCTATGAACACATCAACCCTATTCTCCTCTGGAATATATTTTACCCTTATATCCAATTTTTGGAAGTCCTCAATGTGCTCCATCATTGAACCCTTTTGTTTGAGATTTATCAATTGGCTAAAAAAAGTGTTGCTTTTTGTATCCTCATAATGTGCTATCATTTCATCCATAAAAATAGCCCAAGTGATAATTTGTTTATGAAAGAAAAGCCATTGATACCATAAAAACTTATTTAGTTCCAAATATAAAGTTGCAATGTGTACCTTTTGTGTGTTTTTCACATTATGGAGATCGAAAAATTGCTCCATCTGTAGTATCCATGTTCCGGGATCCTTGCCATCAAACTTCCTCATATCAATCTTTGGAACATAGTGGTTCTTCAATCCAATGTTAAAGTCTATGAAATCATGATTAACATTTATTTTGCTTTCATCATGAGTTTCCTTTACTACCCTTTCGCCATTAGTAAGAATTTCGTGTAGAAACTTTGTCAAATTTGTCTTCAAATCTTCCATACCTTTCTTTAAACCATCTATCTTAGCTTCCACACCATCTATCTTAGCTTCCACGTCATCCATCTTAGCTTCCACACCATTCATCTTAGCTTGTACGCCTTTATTTAAACCATCCATATTAGCTTCCATGCAATACATCTTAGCTTCTACGTCTTTCTTTAAACAATCCATCTTAGCTTCTGTTACATTTTTTGCAAATGAAATTTGTTGCACTTGGTCTCGTAATTTTGATATATCATGTTGCATTTCTTCCTCTTCTTCATGAGTCATGCTAGAGCTTTCAGGTTGCTTACTAGGTGTTTCCATTTTCTTTCTTCGGGGGATCAATTACTGATAATAATGCTTCATTATGCCCTTTGAATTCCTTCAAACTAATTTTTCAAACCAAGCTTATGCAAAAATTTAAAAAAAAACTACACACCTTTTTTCACTTTGTAGGAGCTCGATATTGAATCTTATGTATCTCTGTAATTTTGGATCTCAAAGGTCTGTAATTTCTTCCTGTGGTAACCCTCTGAGTAATCTTTCTAACCCCACAAGTATAATCAAGATTTGATTCTCCAATGAAGAGTTATGTCAAATCTCCCACGATGGCCTAAGTATAGACTGGTTCAGTAGAGCGAACTTGTACAACATGCCACGGGTCACTGTTTCAACCTTAGGTTCTGAAAATGATACCAAAAAAAAACTACAGCCTGTCCTCTTTTTGCAACTTCTTAAGAAACTTCAATCTGATGCTCAAAGCGAAAGTTATGATGATTTTTCCAAGGTCACTTGTTTGGAATGTAATTCAGGGTTCTGCAAAAACCCTAACTTCCTCAGATTATATCTCCGAAAATATAGCAAGACGAGATCTGAAATTCAGGCCCAAATTTCAGACTAATTCCATCTCGAATGGGTTTTTTTTTAGCTTCTTAAACTTTGTAGAAAAAAAGTTATAGCGAAAATTCCATGATGGCTTGTTTAGAGTAGCGAAACCCTAGAATCCAAACCTCTGATACCAAATGTTATGAAACCAGCTCACAAAAAGATAGAAAATATAGATAAACACCTTATAAATAAGCCTCTTCGAGGGGGCAACCTCCTTTACATTACACAAATGAACAATTCTTAGATGATTCAAATGACAAAACCTCCTTTTTATATATAGGAGTCTAAGGGATCACAATATAACCAAAACTGACATAACAAGAATAATATAAAGGCACAAAAATAACAATAGTGGGATTCTATGGGACACAATAATAACAATAAGGGATACAACGACAATAGTAATGGGGGAATCACTAGTATTATAGGGACCTAACAAGTAGTTATCAAGAATAAGATAAATCATCCTAAGTATAGCCCTATTGATTTCTCAACACCCTTTTTGGCTAGTTCTATAAGAGGTGTTGTCAACTATGAGAACTCCTTAACAAACTTTCTATAGTATGTGCAAAGGCCAAGGAAGAGTTTCTGTTCAGTTATATTTTTTGGGGCAGGCATGATTGCTCGGATTTTCTCTTGATGGACATGAACCCCATCATTCCCAATCACATGCCCTAAGTAGAGCATATATGTCATTCCAAACTCACACTTGGACTCCTTTGCATATCGTTCTTGCTCCTCCAGAATCCCCAATACCTCATCCAAGTGCGTCAGATGGTCCTCCCAAGCCTTGATGTAGACCAATATATCATTAAATAAAACCAACAAGTACTTCTACAACTATTTATTGGAAACTTGGTTCATGCATGATTAGAAAGTTGTGGGGGCATTAGTTAGCTTGAATGGCATAACCAGGAATTCATAATTCCCATACTAACATTTAAAAGCTATATTTAGGATGTCTTACTCTTGAACTTGAATCTGATGGTAGCCCAAATGAACATCTATCTTCAAAAAATACGTAGCTCCTCTTAGCCCATCCATTAGCTCATCTATCTTTGGGATAGGATACTAGATTTTGATCATTCTCTTGTTAATAGTTTGATAGTCAATACACATCCACAATTTAATATCCTTCTTCTTGGCCATGACCACTAAAGAAGCAAAAGGACTGGAACTAGGAAGAATGTGACCTAACCTCACAACTCCTTAATAACCTTCTCAATATCGTCTCTGTAAACCTTGGGATGTTAGTAGGGGTTGGCAATGATCACTTGTACACCCTCCTCCAATTCTATAACATGCTCAATGTTGGCATTATGTTTCAAGTGTTTTCCTTGATGGCAACTCACTCAGAGATTGGTACAGGTGATGGCAACTCAATCAGAGGACAGATCTTAGTACAGCAGGACAAGAAAGAGATATACGCAGGTTCATCAAGGCGAATCAGCGTATACACGCAGGTTGGATTCAGTAAAAGCACGTACATGTGAAAAGTACCGTTGGTCCGTGGCAGTTAGTCCTTGGAAGTTGTGCCTATGGTTTTGGACCATGGTGTCTCGACGGACGTGTTGATCCCTAGTTTCGAAGTTGATGGTATTGGTTTGTTATGGTTTTGGACCATGGTATTTAGCAAGGCCTAAGGCTATATAAGGAGAAGATCATTAGGCAAAGCATGGGCAATCGGGGTGTCTGACGAAGTGAGAGGATCTGGTATTGCTGGTTGTCTGTTCGGGAAGTTTTGGCAAGGGTCAGATCTGATAGCGAAGGCATAAGTAATCATTTCTAGATCTGTACGCGGGTTTCCTTTGGAGAAAGTGCATATACACGCGGTTTCGGTACAGTGTAGTAGCGTATTCATGATAAGGTTTGATATCTCAGGTTGCTGCTGATTCTGGTGGTTGTTGCAGAGTTCTAGTCTCTGGTTTGGGTTCTGTGTTCTTAATGACAGGGTTTCAGTGATTCAGTATTGGGTTGTTTAATGAATTATGATGCAAGCTTAAGTCGATGATTGTATTGCAGTAATGTTTGTTTTGTACTCTTGGATCCAGTCTGAAAATTGATGAAACGTGGTCCCTGAAGATTGTAGGGTCAGCACCTACGTACTAGTAAAAGGATCAGCTAGTACAAGAGCTGAGGGGGTTGTAGCTCCCTTCCAGAAGTAGTTGGAAAACGAGAAAGGGTTGTAGCCCTCTCAGGTTGTAGCCTGCATACTGGTAAAGGACTGCACCAGTATATTGTAAAAGAAGTTTCTCATTAAAGAAGAAAGAAACAAATTGCAGCAGGTGGTTTTCACCCACATTGGGTTTCCACCTTATATCATGGTGTTCATGTGTGTGGCTTATGTGTGATGATCTGCTCTATTTTACTGCACCTGTTTACTGTTAATATGATTGATAATGTTCTAATGCACTCATTAAGGATCAACTAACTGAATCATAAGAAGTTGTGGAAGTAGCATATATGAATCTGAATATGGAAATGAAAAAGTTTTATTGATGTGATAATTCTGATTCACCCCCCCCCCCCCTCAGTTTTATTTCCAACATTGATACTGCAAATCAAGGCCAAATTAATATTTTTTCCTACCATAATCCCAACAATGGAACAACTGTTGTAAAAATGAAGAGTCCTCCCTAAGGGATGTAGCCTCCTCATAAAACTTGAGAAGGTCAACATTCCTTGAAAGGGTATGAGTTTGAGGTGTAATAGGGAAAAGGAACTTCTCCCTCTCCCTTGCCTCCCACTCACATGCAAAATTGTATTTGTCGTCCCATAGTTATTACTTCTGGCTCTATCCACACTGTCATCATCTCTGATTCATGTGCAATTTTTAGACATATGTATAAAGATAAAAAACAATTTTCAATTATAAAAAACACACATATATAACCATTTTGCATTTATACAAAAATGAAATTACTTTTTGTTTGCAAAGATATTGTTGAAAAGTCATCAATATGCTTATAATGCATAAGGTAACTTGCAAATGAGATGCTAAACTAGTAAATAAGCATCGTCATGGTTGTGATGTTTTTTTATTATGTAACACACTAATGTGCACATAGTCATAAACAACATTATTACCATCACTTGTTTTAAACATAAAGTAAAATCTATGTTATACCATTAATATATACAATGCACCAATAATAAGACACTATAATAGTGAATTTGCAGCACAACAATAATATACTCATACACCAATATTATAAAAAAAAAACAAATAAATTATTTTGTTTTTAAAAATAAATTTTAAACATGTTAATTTCTTATTTATAGCTTTCTACAAATTTATGTTTTAATTTTATGCAAATCTTAAAAACAATAATATATTTTTTACGATATATATTTTCCATGTGAAATTATATCACTTGTTAAAAACATACTTCTAAGTCCATCCATAAAACTTTCTAAATAAACTTTAAAAGTAAATTCCATTGTATATCATTTTTCAACAACATTTTCAGAGTGGTGATTTTGATATTTATACAATTGATTTTTTTTACACAATTATTGTTCCCATGCACATAGGCATTGTCGGAATGCCATTTTTTTTTAGATAATTATTGATGTATTTTGTTGCTATGACTTGTACATAGCTAGTCTAGTCCTCGGACTTTTCAGATGACTTGTCTTATGTTTTAGATCAATTTTACTAATATGCCTTTGTAATTTTCATCATATTAATAAAAAATAAAATTACATTATTAATAAAAATTACACTTTATTTTTCCAAAAACATATTTTTAAATATATCTATTGCACTTTCTTAATAATATAATTTTTTTCCTTAATAATATACTTTAATGATTTTAAAATGTAAGTTATACTCTATAGTTAGTTTTGTACACATTGATGTCTTACATCGTGTATATATTTTGAATTAATATGTTGTGCTTAAAATTATATCCCAGCTTTTAAAACTTTGTCCATTCTTTTTAATTCACAATGTAAGTTATACTCTATAGTTAGTTTTGTACACATTGATGTCTTACATCGTGTATATATTTTGAGTTAATATGTTGTGCTTAAAATTATATCCCAGCTTTTAAAACTTTGTCCATTCTTTTTAATGTGAATTAAATAAGAATCTTTCAAGATTACTTTCCAATTCTAATATTTTACTTTGTTATTCACACTTCTTTAAAACTAAAGCTGTTTTTTTAAGTATTTCTTGATTTCATCACCAAGACATCATAATGCACTATTTGCAATTTAATTATTTACATCATTTGTCAACTTAAAAAAATTGAAAAATAGTTGACTATCAAAGTTCAAAAACAATCCCAAATCAATTTGAGTTGGTTTATTTTTCCAATTTGCATATATTTGTGTTACATAAAAAGGTAGTGAAATTTAATATGGGTACCATTTACACTTTACCCTATTATATACATTGGGATTAACTAGTTTGTAGCTTATATAGGAGCTATAAGAGTGTGTTAGCTACTTTAGCTACTTTGTAGTTTATATATGGGTTTTGTATTTTTTTTAATGTTTTTAAAATGTTTTGGGATTATGTTTTTTAGGAATGCAATTTTAATTAAGTTAATTTTAAGTTTTTTGGTTTGATATCGTAATATAAATAATAAGTGCTACATAATAGCTAGTTCTTGTTTCTTAGTTTAAATATAGTTAAATTAAAGTAAAAATATTGAATTCAAGTTAGTGTTAAGGTTTAGAATCCAACCAATTTAGGTTTTACTTATTGGTAAATTGAGATTGAGGTCTTTCGTTAATTGTAATTTTTCATTATGGTGGTGGAGAATCCAATCCTACCCAAGGACAATAATACTGTGACATAGCATGAAGTATAAACATTGATTTACATAAACATTTCCATTAATTATAGTTTATTTTTAAAAATATATTAGATTTTCTATAACTTATTATGTTGTTTTGCAAAATTAAATAATTATGAGAATATTGTAGTTAAAGAAAACACATTTTTATTTAAAAAGATAAAATTATAATTTTTTGATTGGTCGAAACATATGAAAATATTAATTAATTGTACTTGAATATTACATAATAGAAAAAAAAAATTAGAAATGCAAAATGTATTTATAATTAGAAATTAGAAATATAATGTTAATTTAAAAACAAAATTAAATAATTATGAAACTAAATTTTGTTTGTATCATTTTCAATATATATATACTTGTTGCACATGAAGTTTGGAATAAGTTCTTGATGTATATTTCCTTGATGCATCATCATAAACATGCATTACAAAATTAATTTATGATCGAGAAAAATCTATATTCGTGATTACTGAAACCAACCCCCCTTTGAAGATCTAGTTAAGTTTTTACTACATATTAATGTGAGAGATATGATCCGCTATTGAATTTAATTGTTGATGATCTGATGTCAAGGGCGTATTCAATAGGATTTTACCTAATGATATGATATGCTAAGATATACATGTCAAATCTGATGGATATGGTTTGCATGACTACCACTAGTGGCACATTGCTTCAACATCATAGCCTAGAAACAAGGATAATAACCAAAAAAATTATTTGAAAAAGCCAAAAGAAATATAACAATTAGAGTACATCATTTCTAATAAGCACAGAATACTGAACATTCTTTACCATGTGCAATAATAGAATTTTGTTTGACTATATTGGGATTTTATGAAGGGCATCTAGTGTGTTTGATAATAAAAAACCAAAAAAAATATATCAACAAAGGACTTTGTTTGATAAGAGAAGTTCACTCTGACAAACTTTGGAAGTCAATAAATATCACATAGTTTTGCATAAATTATAGGTAGGCTTGAGGATTGTGCACAATGCTTTCAAAAATAATCAGAGAATTGTACTAACAAGAGAGAAGTGCTTAAAGTTATGAGTAAATTACAATTGTTTTCCTTCATATATAACGCATAAAGTAGAGGGTTCTTTAATCAAGGCAGTGGCCAATAAGATCTGCAAATTGATAGCTAATGGCATAAGAGATAAATGTGAATAAAATAATTGGCAGAAAATAGAAAAATGGTTTGTTAAAGTTACACTTTGGTAAACTAAGAAAATATTTTACATATTTGACTTAATTAATATAAATTCAGTGTTTTTCCCATTGTGTTATACAAGCCTCGTGGTAGGAATAATAAGTTTTTAAATATTACATGAACCTATTTTTAGTGGATAAGAAATATATCAGATATTTTAAGTAATAAGAAATTATAATGTTGTTGATATTTTTTATGTTAGAATTTTTTACTTTATTTTTTATTTAAAATTTATAGCAATATTCCATTCAAATGTGAAATGACGTTTTTTCTCTCCATTTTACTATTCTCTACATTCTTCATAAATATCACACCCCTCTTCCACATCACTTTCTCGATAATTATATGCTTAATCAATTTCTTAACGGTATGTCGAGTAGTGTTGTATGATTCATTGCACATAATCTCCCAATTCCTCATCTTGTATTATAGTTTGGTTCTCACATCACTCATTAGTCAGTGGTATACTTAGTTTATTTTCATAATTCCCATGACTCATCATGTGGAGTAGTACCTTCCTCTACATGAATCATACCTCCACACCTTGTATATACTTTGCACCTTTGCATCCTTCATACATTCAAAATCACACACTTAATTTATTAGTTTCCCACTATGTGGCCTTTAATAATTACAATTTATATTCTCGAGGTGATTTATGCTATGCTTATAGTCCATGATGCACACGATACAAATAACTATTCGAAGAAAATGAGACTTGATTGTTGCACTTTTCCATAAATCTTTTTCACACAAATGAAAATTATTATTGATGGTTCACATGAATTATGAAGCAAATGTACTCATTGAAAAGATTGTTCATCAAAGATTATTTGATGTTTCTCAATTACCTAGCAAACGAAAGGCACAATTTACATTAGTGATCCCCAAACATATATCAAACCCTATTAAAAATTGAAGATGGTGAAGTGACGAATATAAGAAAGAGTTATTCTATGGAGATGACACTAATTCTTAAGCTTGCCAAAATAAAGACCTTCAGTGGTTTATTGCCTATAAGTGGTACTTGGATCACTCTCTAGAGGAGAAGCTCACTACCAAGGTATAGACATCGAACATAACCAAGGTTGGTTTCATGCCACAAGTATTTGACTTTAGAGAACTTATTTCCTAGTTTGCAAGCATATTTGATTCTAAACATACGATGGTTTGTGTCAAGGGAAATGAAAGATATCATATTCTTCTAACCCCAAATATATTTAGAAGAATATTATAACTATTAATTCTGGATAAAGGCCTGAAACCCCTTGGGGCATACTCTTTCCTTGATTCTCAAGTCGATGGAATAAATTTGCTAAAATATGTTATATACAAATTGATATTTACATCTTCTATGAACCATATCATAAATTTGCTTATCTCTTCTCACCAGTTGGTTGTCCAAACACAATCCCCTTTGTTTTATATGTCTTGCATTTCTCTATTCGACTGAAAGTTTTTTCGACTAGGCATAGATTATCTCGAATGAGATTTATTACTAACTTTTTGATTTCATGCAAACTAAGAGGTTCTTTATGAACCCATATATGGTATTAGCCCTGATGTATTGCAACAGATTTGAAGGCTTCCCCCCAGGGACAATGTTAATGTTGACAAGGACCCAGTTTAGTTTTGTTACCCCACACCATAGAGGTGTAAGGCGCCACTCCTTGTTTACCAAGTTCAAGAATTATTCATCAAGGAGTTTAGATATATGCTCTGTTAGAAACCTTTAAACACTATTGGGGGGAGGAGTGAATCAATAATGTAACTTATGATCAATTTTTACCTTTTCTTAAAACATTAACTAAATCATACATTTTATTACCAGCACATCACCATCTATTAGCAAGCCACCACTTGCCACACTGAAGGCCCCAACCTTCAAGCACATATCATGGACCTCATTTCATCTATTTTTCAAATTATAGCCCATATATTTTGCATACAACAAAACTCGCAAGCCTCTTTTCATCAATTTTCAAACTGGACTCACAAATACAATCTATACATATAACATTTTCTCTCCCCTCAAACAAACTGGTCATAATACAACCAATAGCATACACAATCTTCCTACAATACCACGACAAATCCGATCTATAATGTACCACACATCAATCCTCCAACATCCAAAATCTCAACACAACTCAATCAACAACATAACAAATCTGAACCCAAAATCTCAACTATGTCTAAAAAATAGCAATGTTACAAGACATTGATATAATGCTACAACCATAATAAATAAATCATTATCTACTCAATTATGATCCCCTGCATACACAACGTTAGAAATACAAATATGCCATAGAAAACATGCTAACATTCAATCTCCAAGGTAGTAGCACTCTCCATCAAAAGTCTTCTTAAACATGCATCAAACATTTGTTGAAGCGTGAACACAAAAATATGCAATAAGCTAGTCTCTTCAGCAATATGCTACAATTATGTCTCTCCTTTCACCATTGGCTCTCAATGCTCCACAATATATATCTCTCTCAAAGGAACCAATCACAACTCCTCAAAGTATTCTCCTATAAATAATTTTCTTGAGTGATTAAAATAATAATTGCATTTAGAGTAATGGAGAGCTAATCATCTTTGTTCATACATTATAGATTTGTTTATGTTCATAGAACTTTGCTCCTTGACTCAATCCACCATCATCTTAATTGAATGAGAGATATTTTCAAACTTAACTAATCACATTCTTCAATAAATAAGAAACTTTTTCGATTTTAATCAATCCCCTTCAATATATGAGAGAGATATTTTCAAACTTAATCAATCACCTTCTTCAATAAATGAAAGAATTTTTTTAAGTTCATTCTATCAACTTGTTCATAAATGAGAAAAAATTTCAAATTTAATCAACCACCTCCTTCAACAAGTATAATATGCAACGTTGATGATTAGTACCTACCTCTTATGCAAAAAGTAGAGAACCCTTATGGGGTGAATGTGATCATATAACTCAGTTATACTAAGTGCATGATTTAAGCACCACAACGGTGGAGGGGGAATCAAATTGCTAATAATCTCTTGGTACATGATAACATAGTGTTATATAAAAAGGGTTGAAAACAATTAAATATTAGAATTTAGACTTCGGTGATCCATATCTTGATTGCAAGAAATTTTACGGAGAATATGACATCAAATTTTATATGTCGATGTGTTTTGAACCATCTAGCGTGGTTCATAGGACATGACGGAGAATCATATCATGGCATTAGATTAAATAGAGTCAGCGATAAGAGAATAATTTTTGAACGTTAAAATCTAACAATTAGTTTTGATTAGAAATTATTAGTTATTAATAAAAATATTTTCATATGATGAAAGTAACCTTTAGAATCTCCTTGTTAATGGAATTTTTTTATTGATTATAATTCCATAAATAAAAATATCCAAATTAAATAGATTAATATTTTGGTCATATATAATACATTGAGGTCAAAAACAGATAAACTAGGCTGGAATAGATAGGTAACTATTTAAATTTTGAATAAAAATATAATTTATAAATATGAGTTTCATATTAAAACTAAATAAATATTTTATTTATTTATTTCCTTGTGATTTATAAGTTTTGGAATAAGAAATAGAATAAATATGATTTGAATAAAAATCTATAATAATTATTAAGATTTTAAATACTAAATTTTATTCATTTGCTTAGTTAAAACTAAATGAAATATTTATTTATGTATTTAAAATCTTAATATTTAGTTATAGATTTATTTATTCTAAACATATTTAGTTTTATTTTTATTCAAAACTTTAATAAATAAACAAGGGAATAAATAAATAAAATATTTACTTCGTCTATTTATCCAATACTCAATATTTATATGTTATCATTTTTGTTAAACACATACATGGCGAAGACAGAATATGAAAGATAAACATTCAATTACATATCTTATTCACAATGATACATATTTATAATACATAGGAGTGACCCTTGGTTTCATATTCCAAGTGGTCCCTTGGACTCTGATGGTTGTTCATAGTCCACACCTACCCATAGAGGATTAGGTGTCCAACATTCCCCCCTTAATCCAAAGGGGTATGTATGAGTCCAAGAAGAGAATTGTAATACAAAATGTGCAAAAATGCATGGAAGCACTAGGTTGTATATGCTCTTTGAAATGTTGGTATAAGAGGGTTGTTTAAGGAAGACCACCAACACTGGAATGCTTAGTGTAGTTCCCAGAACTCTTCCAAATTTGGCATGAAGCTTAAGTCTTCTGCTAGAGGAAGTGCTCCTCATGTTTTGAAGAGGGAAACCTTCAACCTTGAAAGGGAGGTCTCACCCCGCATAAAAGGAGAACCTTAACCTGAAAAGGGAGGTCTCAACCTATGATGGTTTAAGGATGGCATGCTCAGGCGCATCTCTGTCTTTGGCTGCAACTATGTATCAGGTATGGCAGGTTGTGGCTCAGGCTTGCTTGATGTGGCTTTGAAACTTGTAGATGAACATCACTTCCCCCCTTGTCAGATACAAGGTGAGATGATGGAGAGAACTCAACTGCAAGATTGTTCATACTCTAGAACAAGTTCTGACATATGACTGAAATATCTTCTTGGATGTTGAAACCCATTTCCAAGAAGCGATCCATCCAAGATGAATCTTTTTTCTTGCAAGAGGTTTGTTTTTGAAGCATATGTTTGAAGAATGATTGGTTTTATGATGGTGCTTACATTGGTGAATATCAAAACAATGATCTTTCATATGGCCAAATCTTTCACAATGTTGGCATTTAACAATTTGTTGTGGTTGTTGCATAGAATCTGGAATAATTGAAGGTGAACTGTCATGAAGAAATCCAGCACTCTGAAATTGGATGGGCTTTGAGTAATATCGAATATAAAAGGAAACCTCCTTATCATATCCGAGACCTTTTATGTGCTTGTTATGGACAAGCTCCTCCCAAGGTCTAATGAAGGGCTTGGGAAGTGTAGGCTGGACTTCTAAATCTACATGCACATTTGCTCTTGAATCAACCTCAAATTTACTGTCTTGATTAGTTTCTGCATGTTTATGGGAGCCAATTTCTGGCTAAAAAAGGGAATTATTCTGAACAGAAACAAGTTCAAAATGATGACTATACTTTTGTAACTCCTCTTACTGCAGCTATGATTCAAGCTACAAAAGCTCTATCTTTTCATGTGCATTTTGCAGACAAGTTTGAATGTCGGAAAGAGAGGCTTTGCTAATTTTGACTGTGTTGTCAGTAGTGGAACTCATTAGAGTTTTCAATAACTCTAATAAGCAATGAATTTTTGCCATTATTTAACCAACTCAGGTCAACAAATTACTACAAATGTACTTGCAAGGGTAGATCGCTAGCGACTTCAATTTTAGAATGTCGCTACACAAACTTGAATTAGAGAATTTGGCTAGTTCATGTATCTCTTGTTGAAATGCCCAAATATTTGTTATTCTGTTATTTGTGCTACGTACATGAGTGGAACAGATGTTCCAGGCACTCCAGCTACTACAACACTACTCGAAAGATTCACAGATTTTATTAGACTGATGAGAATATTTACAAGACACCAAATAGCCTGTAGAACCTTGCTTATGGATATGGCAAATCAATGGATCAATCTCAGCCTATAAGAGGATTGATCTCGGCCCAAATAAAGACTTTGGAATCTTCAGCAAACAACCTTTGGAAATTGATAAACATGGCCCTCTTAAACAGTTCGGCTCTTCTGAGATTAAATTAGCCTCTTCAAAATATGACTAATCCTTAGTGAACTCTGCTCTTCAATAGATAAATCTATCCTCAAACGATTTAGGAAAAGATAAACAAATTTCGTACCCCAACCTTTGCAATCTAGACCTCTCAACAAGTGTTATCGATCCTCCAAGAAAGTGTCATCTTCCTTCAAGGAGATAGGCTCTCGACCCCTTCAGAAAACACATGTTTGATTTGTCAATATGGATAGAATACAACCTCTAGCTGAAGATTAATTTCGACCTCCTTGGTACCTAATTCTTTAAAAATCTTGGTCTCTCTCTAGAATGTGAATACAACCATAAGAATGGTTAGCCTGGCAGAGAGAAATGGATCTCTGGATAGAGTGTTAACTCAGGAATTTTGTCCTCTTGTTATAGGTAAATAGTATAACCTCCCGATAATGAAAATGATGCCAGAAATCTATTCAAGTGTTGGACACCAAATGTATAATTTGACCCTCAATCAATGAGCTCGTCCACCTGAAAACAATAATGAGTTTCTATCCTCCCAAAGATCATGGAACAGATCTAACAAAAGGGAAACTCGACTTGCTAAGCCAAATGTAAGGAAAATTGGCTTCCAGACACAAGCAATTCGGCCCTCAAAACCAATGCAACTCGACTTGCTTCAGTAGGTGGCGGAGGTGCACCTAACTCTGCAACTGATGGTGTTATGCACTAGGCACAGTCGGGTTCTCTTGAGCCATGTTGTCCTTTCTCTAGTCTCTGTGATACATCTCATCCATGCTCTGGTCATCTTGATCCTACAAAGGTTAGATCTGGACTTGTTGATGCATATTGTTCATCAACAGGG
The DNA here is from genome assembly GCA_000404065.3 of Pinus taeda. NCBI lineage: Eukaryota > Viridiplantae > Streptophyta > Pinopsida > Pinales > Pinaceae > Pinus > Pinus taeda. The sequence goes on along the minus strand of APFE030246694.1, from coordinate 312,051 downwards.
GCTTCATAATATTCGCAAATATCAGCAACACAATCACAAAGGCTGAATATAAGTCAATCTGATTCGAGATATAGTCCTAGGCAGTTTGAGAAATCATGCACAGCTGGAACGTTGAGGAATCTCACAGAGCGAGCACAAGGACTATATGTGGTCGCTATTAGCATATCGTAGGAACACCATTAGTGTCGGTTGGCCTTATCATCCTCTAGCATAACAAAATAATTATTCAAGGTTGTTGAAACCTCCATGTCGAATGCAATATTAAGGCAATGATGAAACTTGGGCCTGAAACTAGTCACATCTTATGAACCAATAGCCGGACAAACGCATTTTCTTCCACTCAAATCGCCTCCGATGCTTCAATCATCCACACAAACCAAATCATCTCTAAAAAAATCCCACAATGTTTCAATCCTCTCAAACTCGAGGCAGATTATGAGTGTGTGTTCTACATTCCAGGCCATGTACCTCTATGTGGATTGATTACAGATGCCAATTACTACAAATGAATCGATTAGGAGTGGGCTCAGTAAGACCATGTCAAGAAGTTTTCATGGAGGAGTAGCTAACATGCGTTGGGAAATATAGAGAAATGCTCGTAAAAAATTATAGGGAAACACTCATCTAAAACCAGCACACAGAGATTTGGATACCAATTGACAATCTCTGTACAGTCTTACAAATAGTGTTCTAACATATTTGTAAGCATTTTGAATGAAACCTATTCAATACATCACACGTGTCATCTTCTATGTCGTTGTGTTGAAATGTTATAGTACCAATGACATTAAATCTTAGGGATGGCAGAGCTAGATGGAGCTCGAGTGCGCAGTGAGCATTATAGCTCCACTTAATGAATATAGGCTTCAATCTCCCAGTTTCATTCTTCAATGCAGAATACAACTGCAACAATCGACTATGTGTTTCCACATGACTGATAGTAGAACTGGCCACAGAAAATAATCGCTCATATCGGGAATTACACATCAAGATCACCACACATAGGGATGTTCAAAACATTTAGAATTCCTTTAACCAGTGTATAGAGACACAATGCAAGGAAAATCGATTGTCCATTCCAACATGCGGAGATATATGCATTCAAACATTTCACATTCCCATGAACCTCGCTCAGACTTCAAGCTCAACGCCAACGCATGAATCAACCAACCAGCAATATCATTGCACCCAGACTTCACGACCCACATAACATTAATGTTCAACACATAGGTCTGGTGATAGAAACACAATGAAAGGCCACAAGAAAACAGTGACTCAAATATGAGTAGGGCCAAAATTCGCCCGCTCTGATACCATGTTAAACACATACATGGTGAAGGCAGAATATGAAAGATAAACATTGAATTACATATCTTATTTACAATGATACATATTTATAATAAATAGGAGTAACCCTTGGTTCCATATTCCAAGTTGTCCCTTGGACTCCGGTAGCTATTCATATTCCACACCTACCCATAGAGGATTAGGTATCCAACAATTTTATTCAAAATTAAACATTTACCTATATATTAGGCCTTAGTTTATCCAATTTTGACCTCAATGTGTTATATATGACCAAAATATTAATCTATTTAATTTGAATATTTTTATTTATGAAATTATAATTAAAAATAAATAAATAAAAATAAATCAAATTATAAGGAGATTCTAATGGTTACTTTTATTATATGAAAATATTTTTATTAATAAATAATAATTTCTAATCAAAACTAATCATTAGATTTTAACGTTCAAAATTAATTATCTTCGTGGTTGACCCTATTTAATTTGATGCCATGATTTGATTCTCCATCTTGTCCTGAACCAGCTCGATAGTTTGAAACGAGTCCACAAATAAAATTTGATATGATCTTCTCCCAAAAATTTCTTGTAAACAATTAAATAGTTAAACATTAAAAAATTATTATGATTAACAAAATATATTAATGGAAAAAGGTGAAAAAAACATTGTTATTGGAAAGAATACAACAATTAATAGAAAGTAAGCAAGGAATGACTATCGGTTAATGAATATTTATTGTTAAAAATAAGTATGATAATGAATGGAAATAAAATATTAATTATGGAAAATTTTATATATTTGAATTTTTTTGGATAATTAATTTATAAGGACAATTGACAATTAGAGGATTTTTTTTTAAATAATTTTTAATTCTAAGAAAGTCGATTTTAAACCACTTAAAATTAGTCATCCACCAATCAAAAATCAGAAATTCCAAATTTGAAAAATTCAAAAAATAATTTTCAATTTCTAAAAAATAAGTTTAATATTTAACTTTACCCATTCAAATTTGAAAATTCAAAAAAATAAATTCAATTCTAAAAAAAAATAATATTTAATTTTATCCAAACTTTAATAAACTTTGGAAAAAGTTCCCATTAATTTACAAATTAATTAAGAATCAAAGCATTTTGACCTAAACCAATTACAATATACTTTTCATTATACTAAATGACTTTTTCTTTTCTTTTCTTTTCTTTTTAAGACAAAGTATATTGTAATCAATTTGGTCAAAATGCTTTGACTCTTAATCAATCTGCAAATTTTTAGAAACTATTTCTAAAGTTTATTAAAGTTTTCATAAAGTTAAATATTAAACTTATTTTTTTTAAATTGCAAATTAGTTTTTGAATTTTAAAAAATTGAATTTCTAATCTTTTATTGGTGGGTGACTAATTTAATGTGGTTTAAAATCGAGTTTTCAAACATATAAATAAATTAAAAAATAAAAATAAAAACAACAACTACTCTATTCCCCAAGCGTCCTTTTAAATTAGTTATCTATTTTTATTTTTCCAAATTTTTAGATTTTCCATTATTAATATTTTTTTTCCAAAAATAATAGTTACAATTACATTATGAGTTTTTACTAACCATGGAAATTGACCGATTTAGAAAACAAAAGCAACTACGCTACATAACATTACAGACTTATTTTTCCTTTGCTGAGTTTATTATTGAATGAACTTGGTTCAATCATTTTCTTAAATAAACATTACATATATTATATATTTTCATAATTCAATTTTAAATCTAAAAAATAAAATTTAAGTCAACACAACAATAAATAATATTTTCTCTTTTTCCTTCACAATTTTAATCATAAGCATAAAATTTTAAAAAAAAAAAAAATTGTAGGAATCTTTTGCACTCAAACTTAAACCTTTGTGTAACTAATTTTTTTTATTTTAATATACTAGACATTGTAAATTTTTATATTAGATATTTTATTACATATGAATTGTTTGCCATGTCATTAAAATGGCATGAGATACTTCATGTCAAACTGATTTTTTAGACATATAAATTATACCATAGATTATTTATTTGCAACTGAATTAGGATGAGTATAAATTTAAAGTTAAATAAATAGTTTGTTACAATAATAATTTTAAAAAAAATATATTATTTTTATTTATATCACATATATACATTATTTAATATAAAGATACTAAAAATTGTAATTTCTCCTCCTTATTTGGTCCCATAAACTAAAGATGGAATAGAATGTGCACAAACACATTTCAATAAAGTTTTAACTTCTATAACAAATGATGATGTTGGACCTAATGTTTCATCCAAAATTATCTATGCACCTATCTCTATTTTGCTCCAAGGTTATCTAGTCCATTAATTAATTATGTTACTTTAGTTTGTCATATTCAAATGTGTTTCACTACTAGATTTATGAATTTGTTCAAGCATTCAATAATTGTTATCGATTACTTTTTGCATAAGAGGCAGGTACTAAGGAGCAACACTGCATATTGTACTTATTTATTTATTTTTTGTTTCTTTCTTCTTCTTCTTTTTCTTATATATATATATATATATATATATATATAATATATATATATATATATATATATATATATATATATATATTCTCTTTTTTATTTTTGTTTCTGTTTTTTTTCTTCTTTTTTTGTTTTGTTTTTTTTCACCTCCTCTCTGCCCATAACCATTCCATTTGTCCTAAATGCTTCTTCAACACCTATAGATCCTTTGCAAATATCATACACACCTTAGTAACACATCATCAAGTCTTTGATCATCATGACAAATCCTCCAAACTTGTTGACAATAAAGGCAACACAATTGACTCCATCGTTTACTCCTTAGGTAGACATCCTAGGTTGACATCAATGCCAACACTATGCAGCCAGAATGCTCCCCCTTTAGCATTGGTGTCATCCTATAGCCACAACACTAAATTGATCTATATAAACTCCTCAAACTAGCTTCTCATTCTCTTATTGGGGCTATCACTCCCCCCCCCTTGACATCAATGGAAGAGGGTGAACAAGTATGGTTGAACCGCAAGATGAACACTATTGATATCAATTGACATGTGGATGAAAATTGATCAACTCCTCATGCCAACATGTCAACACCATGTGCTTACTTCTGCTGCTAGGTTACACAAGCTCCCCCTTAACATGTAATGGGGCTAAAAACAACTCTCCATGTTGATGTACACTCTATCTACTATTGTTAATGCTTCCTTGTCACATACAAGAGGCTTGCTCCACATAGACGAAAACTCCAAGCAACCATGGCGTAAGGATGTACAAGGCAATACAAGGCTTCATAATCATGATACATAGCTATATCTAAGAGATACAACATCCCACACATGGTTGAATCAAGTTACATCCAATAACACCTCCATAGCTAAACAACTCTCAAAACTCTCCCCGCAATGCATGACCAAGGTTGTTAACTCTCTCCAATGCATGGACCACTCAACTAATTCACTAATCATGAAAACAACAATGATTACAAGGTTGATCTTGTACACATGAGTGCATACATGGCTAAAACAATAGACTCACTACAATGCATCCCAGCGCATACTCTCCTATGCATACCATGAAGAAGACTACTTAGCCATCATGCCAACAATGACAAGCACATACATATGGCTGAAGTACATGACATCTACTAGCCCAAACATGGATGTAACAACTCTCATCACTCAACATGATTTATTTCAACACATCTTGACCTAATCCATGACTCTCTCACTTGACTCTAGGACCCATCTGTCGATAACCAAATGATGAAAATAATATGTTACAAGGTTTTATATTGAGAGTAGATGGTTGAAAATAATGTATGCCAAGACTTACGAATATCTTCTCCTAATGCATAGTAGAAAATGATGATATAAAATATGAAACATATGGCTATTACATCATGCTCATTAAAATTCTTTCATTCCCAAAATCATGTCTCCTCCTAATGCATGTCGACATCAAATGTTACTGAGTTAATGTACCAAAAAGAAAGCATGCACATGGGTCATTTCATCAACATGTAGGAACATATGGCTGAAAGTAATACCTTCCTCTGCACATGGTTGAATCAACAATCTCCTTCTATGTATGGTTGTACATGAACTTTTCAACCAATATGTCAATGTGAACAAATACATATGTATGGTTGAAAATGTACCCTCTCACTCATGAAATCATATGTAAGGCTGCGGCAAATCACTAAGTGAAAGCAATGAAGAAAATTCCAAATAATACATGCAAATCTCATATCATGCATAGCTGCTCCTAATATCATTATACCTCCAATGGACATGTTGATCTTGCAGACGGTATGGATAAGTAAAGTCATGATCAAACATGTTGCCACTACAACTCGTACATATATTCATACTGCCATATTCTACCATGCGCTCTAATTGAGGCTATGCACCTCTGATAAACTCTACAATCTCCTATCAATATGCACGAGGTAACGAAGAATTGCAGAAGGGTTGATTTCTCTACTTCATGGGTTGTTGCTCCTTCTTCCTCCACATAGTCTTAGGCTACTTTTTTTAATTCTTCTCTAGTTTTTTGTTACCTTCTCTTTGAATCTACTATTTCTTTGGTAAAATTTGCCTTGAAGAACTGGGCATCATGAAGCGTCTCACCATATGGCCAAAGCTATGACATGTGTAACACTCCACATGAGATATGAAGCAAGAAGATCAAATCTCCTGTTGCTCATGCTACATCTATGCCTCACATGAAATGTGCCTCTCCTCCAAGGGCTAGATCTATAGTCAATTTCCTTACGGCCAAAAAAGTTGCATGAGTAACACTAACCATTAAAAGTAAAATTATACCTGATGACCAATCTCCTTGGCTGCTCATATTGTTGCAAGTTTTGTTGACTGAATATATACACTCTACTCTTGCAGTTGGATGCAACATGTCCAAACTTGTGACAAATGTAACAATCTACCTTGTCCATCAAAGGAATGAAGGGAATTTGATTCCCTTGAAATTTGATAGATTTGCCATGATCCTCTCTTAGAGAAAAAAATCCTCTGAATGTAGGTGCTCCTTGAAGTCCTCTTCTCTGCTGCTAGATACGTTGCTTGTTTTTGTTGATACTACCACTCTTGTTGTTGTTATTGTTTACTACAAGCCTTTATTGTTCCTCATTGTTTTTCTTGCCTGCATTTGAGTTGGACTCTCCCTTTCAAGAACTAAGACCATATTTATTCAATGGAGATCTTTGGTTTTCAAGAAAATTGTCCAAGGCTATGGTGCTCTTCTGCATCTTCAACTGCTTATCCTCATCTTCCGACGCGGGAGGTTGATGAACAATGAGGTGGTAGTCTTTTATTAGACTAATGGTTAACTTTATAACCAATCAGCTGCGCGCAAATAGGTTCTTTACATGTGTTTGTCTTCTAAGGTCTCTACTTTATCTGACCAATCACAGATGGTCCCACCTTGACTTTTCCTTTTGGTTGAGTGCTTCAATCCGCACCATTGATCTCAAACCTCCAGATCCAACGGATATGATGTCATCTGCCTATCAACTTTCTCGGATAATCTCCACCATCGATATTACCTGTCCAATTGAACGGCTATCGCGCAATCTTGCACGGATTCTTGCACGATTGATATCAAATTGAGAGCGCGCAAGAAAAGTGGTTTTCGTCGGCCACATGTCGGCCGCTAAGGTTAATCGCGTGGACTTGGAACAATAGCACTTACCTCCTTTCGGGTGCACGAGATACCGCTTCCCGCTTATCAAATACAACCCACGTGCTTTAATTCATACTTTAAAGAAAAACGCTTAAGGGAAGGTTTTAGTGCTTAACCACAATATTAACCCTTAACACTACTTGACCGCAATTTATAAATAAAGTGTTAAAACAAAGGAAAATACCTGATTAAGTCTTGAACATTGATACACAGATATAAATGGACTTTTGCACCACGATTAACATGCAACACCACACTTAATCCTTTATTCAATAAAATGTAAATTACAGAGTCTTGGCCCTCTCGGCCTGATTACAACAGTTTCCTGACCTCTATTCAATCTCAAACCTTATCTTTGTCACTCAAAACTCTCACTTACACACTCTGTTCTCAATCACCTAATCTATATCATTACATTCTTTTTCTCTTTTATGAATCGAATCCTATCCTAACTGCATTAACAAATCGATCCCTATTTTAATCAATCTAACAATTAAATCTATATTCTGAAGCTTTGTTGCACACCTATACTAACAACTTATCTCTTAGTCTAAAAATAATACAATATTCTAATTATTACAATAATGAAGTAAAGATCATTTTCAAGAGGTCCAACCCTCTCTATTGAAACTGACTTTGACCACTCAGGTCAATGAAATTCATCTCATGTTAGCCACAACATGTGAACATACAATCACATTGCTGGCTAAGTCCAGATGCTCCTACATCATCTTCAAGTTGCTTTCTCAATGTGATCACTTCACCTTCAAGTTGTATAACTCGACCCTGTTGCTCTTTTTGTTGGTTGATCATAATCTCTTTAATTCCTTTCAATTCTACCAACTAGGTCCTTAGATTGATGTTCTCATCCTTGAGATCCTTCTCTTTTTCATCACAAATTTGCAATAACTTTTCGTTGTCCCTACATGCATTTGTCAACCTACTAACCTCAACAAATAATGTCTATACTACATCCATGGCAAACTCTTAGTCAACTCAAAGAAGCTTAATATTATCGTCATCTTCATTAGGCAACTCAATAATACTAAAATCAGAACCATCCAAAGTATAACTCGAAAGAAACTCATTAAAATTTATACCTTTGAATTCATTCCTTTGTAATACCTTTGATTCTTTATTTTCTGATTTATTCTCATGATCAGCTGAACCATTCACACTAGGACTATGAGACTCTTTTGGCTGAGCTTCTTACTTTTGAGGGCCCTTCTTCTTTTTCTTCTTCTTGCTTTTCCTCTCAACCTCTCCATTGTTGTTGCTATCATCTCTAAACAAAATCTCCAATTTTTTCCATATCTCTTTAGCATATTTCATACACACTAACTTCTTCATATCTATGTTGTGAATATTTTGATAGATTACACACCTAAGTCTAGCATCCTGTTGCAATACTTACAGTGGAAGTGGATCCTTGCCACATCCTTCACATACCAATTTCCAAATATTAGATCTAGAATATAGTAATTCATATTTAACATTCTTATGTTGTACCTTAAAATTTGCAACAATGAGGACATATACACTTGGAGGATTCAATAATAATAAAAAATTGCAAGTTTTCACTAAATTTATTGGGATCTACTCTTTAGCGATTAGGCTACAACCTAAGCTACAACCAACAACCATATTATGATACCACTTGTTAGAAACCTTGAACACTACTGATAAGGGGGGTTGAATTAGTAGTGTGACTTATGATCAATTTTTACCTTTTCTTAAAACGTTAACTAAATCACACATCACCATGTACTATTAGAAGCAAATAAAAAATGAAACATATGAGTAGCTACACAAAACATATAACCATGAGAATCAATACATCAATCATTAACATGCACATCATCATATGCACTAGATGTAAGGTGGAAACCACAAGGGAGAAAACCACCATCGGATTGTTCTGCTCTGCTCTTCTTCTATTATAAAAAATATTATTTTAATATGATCATTGGCCACCACTCGTGTACAAGCCACAAATTGCATATCATGCGAGCCACCACTCCCTCTAGGCCACAACCTACAGGAAGCCACCACTCCCAATAAGCCTCTCCCAACCACCACTTCCACGTTTTCAGGCTGCCACCTAAAGGTTGTCATTACACCTTGAATATGTAGGCCACCACTCAACACACTGAAGCCCCCAACCTTAAAGCACATCTCATGGACCTCATTTCATCTATTTTCAAACTATGGCCCATATATTTTGTATATAAAAAAAAAAAACTCGTGAGCCTCTTTTCATAAATTTTCAAACTAGACTCATAAATACAATCTACACATATAACACTTTCTCTCCCATCAACAAATATTCTCATAATACAATCGACAACGTACACAAACCTCTTGCAATACCACAACAAATATGATATACAATCTACCACACATCAATCCTCTTGCATGCAAACTCTCAACAAAACTCAATCAACAACATACAAATCTGAACACAAAATCTCAGCCATGTCTCAACAATAACATTCATGCAAGATATAGATACAATGCTACAACTATAAGAAACAAATCATATTTTGCTCAATTGTGATCCCCTTCATGCACAATGTTAGCAATACAAATGTGTCATATAAAATATGCTAACATTCAATCTCCAAGGTAGTAGCGCTCTCCTCCATGAAATGTCTTCATAAATCTGCATCAAGCATTTTCTTAAGCGTGCACACAAAAATATGTAAAAATTTGGTCTTCTTCAGTAATCTGTTACAACTATGTCTCTCCTCTCACTGTTAGCTCTCAATGCTCCACAATATCTCTCTCTCCAAGGAACCAACCAAAACTCCTCAAAGCATTTTCCTATAAATATTTTTTTTGAGTGATTAAAATAATAATTGCATTTAGAATAATGGAGAGCTAATCATCTATAATCATACATTATAGATTTGTTCCGCTTCATATAACTTTACTCCTTGATTCAATCCACCATCATCTTAATTGAATGAGATATATTCTCAAATTTAACTAATCGCATTCTTTAATAAATAAGAGACTTTTCAATTTTAATCAATCCTTTTAATAAATGAGAGAGATATTTTGTTAGGTCCCTATACTACTAGTGTAACCCCTTATTGTTATTAGTGCAACCCCCTTATTATATTATTGTGCCCATGTAGTCCCCATATTGTTATTATTGTGCCCCATAGAAGCCCACTATTGTTATTATTGTGCCCTTACATTATTATTGTTATGTTGACTCTAATTATATTATGACCCCTTAGACTCTTATATATAGAAAGGAGGTCTTGTCATTTGTATCATCCAAGAATTGTCATTTGTGTAATGTAAAGGAGGTTTCCCCCACGAAGAGGCTGATTTCTAAGGTGGTGATCTATCTTTTCTATCTTTTTGTGAACTAGTTCCAAAACATTTGGTATTAGAGCTTTGGATTCTAGGGTTTCGCTGCTCCAAACAGGTCAATGTGAGATTTTCGATATAATTTTTTTTTACGAAGTTTCAGAAGCTAAAAACAAAACCCATTTGAGCCGAAATCGTTCTAAACCTCGGGTCTGAATTTCAGATCTTTTCTCACTATATTTGTGGAGATATGATCTGAGAAAGTTAGGGTTTTTGCAAGCTCCAGAATTCCATCTCAAACAGGTCATTGTGGAATTTGGGTTATAATTTTTTTTCTACGAAGGTTCAGACTCTGAAATTAAAACCAATTTGAGTCGAAATTTTGGTTAAGGGTGGGCCAGAATTTCAGCTCTTGTTTCGCTATATTTTCGGAGATACAGTCCAAGACATTTAGGGTTTCTACACGCTCCCGAATTACATCCCAAACAGGTGACCTGGGGAAAATCGTCATAACGCTCTCTCTGAGCATCTGATTCAAATTTCATAAAAAGTGACAGAAAGAAGATGGACTTTAGTTTGTTGGATATGAGTTTAAGAACCTAAGGTCGAAACGGTGATGCGTGGCATGTCGTAGAAGTTTTCCCTATTGAACGAGTCTATAATTAGGTCATCGTGGGCGATTGAGAATAATTCTTTCTTCAGGAATCCAATTGTGAGCAGACTTGCGGGGTTAGAAATAGGACTCAGAGGGCTATCACAAGATGTAATTTTAGAACTTGGAGATCCTAAATTACAGAGTTATAGTCATTTCAAGATTGAGTTCCTAAAATCAGGAAAAAACGATATGAGGAAGTTTGATGACAAGGATCTAGTAAATTGGATACTACAGATGGAGCAATATTTTGATCTACATGAGGTACAACTGTTACAAAAGGTACATATTGCATCTTTATATTTAGAACCAAAACAGTTTGTATGGTATAGAGGGCTTTGTTCTCGTAAACCACTTGTCACTTGGTCAATTTTCAAGGAGGAAATGATAGCACATTATGATGATACAAAGAGCAATACCTTCTTTAGCCAATTGATAAATCTCAAACAAAAGGGTTCAATGGCAAAGAACATTGAGGACTTCCAAAAATTGAATATAAGGGTAAATGATATTACAGAGAATAAAAGGATTGATGTCTTCATAGGGACTTTAAAGGACAACATTCAACATGAGGTTCGTCTTTGGGAACCTGATTCATTGGAGAAGGCATTTAGGTTGGCAAGAAAAATTGAAAGCGGAATTATGGAAACAAGGAATCCTACCACTCACATCTATAAATATAGAAGTGTTTTTTCTCCTAGCCTTCAACAACCTACAAGGTTTACACCACAACAATTGGAAGAAAGGGAGAAAAATGGATTTGTTACAGTTGTGATAGCAAATACACTGAAGGTCATAAGTGTGCTGAGAAGAAATTATTTTACATAGACTATGAAGAGGAGGAAGAAAAGGATCAAGAAACATCAAAAGAAGAGGATATACACCAGGGACCAACCCCAGAGAAAGAAGAAATGAATATGACCATATCTTGTAAAGCATTGGCAAGAATTACCAGTCCTCAAACTCTCAAGATAGAAGGACATATCAAGAAGAAAAATGTTCAAGAAGTGAAAGATCACATCGAGCATCAAGAAACGAATCCGACCATATCTTGTAATTCATTGGCAGAAATTACCACTCCTCAAACTCTCAAGATAGAAGGACATATCAAGAAGAAAAAGGTTCAAGCAGTGAAATATCACATGGAGCATCAACAACAAGTTCTCCAACTTTTAAAGGATAACGCCACTTTGGTGTAGAATTGAATGAAACAATAGGCATATCAACATCACAATGAAAGAAGTTTTGATGTAGGCAATTGGGTATTTTTACAACTACATTCATACAAACAAATGTCCCTCAAGCAAGCTATTTAAGAGAATGAAATGTTCATAATACTACATGCACTTAAGAATTGGCGACCTTACCTAATGGCAAGACACTTCAAGGTAAAAACGGATCATGATGGTCTTAAATACTTTTTGGAACAAAAATTATATTCAGAAGAACAGAAAAAATGGGTCACAAATATGTTGGGTTATGACTTTGAAATCATCTACAAAAAAGGGAAGCAAAATGTTGTTGTAGATGCACTCTCAAGAAAAGATGAGGATGTGGAAGCATTGTTTTGTGCTATTTCTATTATTCAACCAGATTGGATAAACGAAGCAAGGGATGAAAGGAAGAAGAACAAAGAAGTATGGCCACTCATTCAAAAGTTGCAGAAGATCTTAATTCAAACAATATTGCCAAAACTTGAAGAGGAAGGAAAAATCACATTGGAACCTGGAGCAGTCACAAAAACAAGAACCTGACAGCTACAAAATTGATCAATTTCAGGATATCTCATCAAGTGGAAGAACTTACCCACTGAATATTCCACATGGGAGGACAAGAATTTTATATAGAAGCATCAAGAACCACTCAAGTGTTGAGGACAACACTTTTTGAAGGAGAGGGGCATGTTATGCCCCTATACTACTAGTGTAACCCCTTATTG
>APFE030246694.1:243980-294791 GCA_000404065.3 Pinus taeda | reverse complement strand
TTAGTTCTAAACTGTTTGAGGAACTAATAGTGAGTTAATAGTTAGTTGATGCATTAATGCACTCAACTAGTGCTACTCCAGTTAACTGAATATTCCCTCATCAGAAACTCATGCATGCCTATTCTGAGAAAGACCCAGTTGAGATTAATGTTCAAGGACATTGTACTATCAGTTGCATGTGTTTTCTCATGGAGAAAACTCATGCATGCAGTCAAGGATTCATCCTTGAGGATTGCGCAGTTTTGAAGGTTGGTTTTTCCACTTGGTAATAGGCTAATCATCCACAAGGAACAACACAAGGAAATAGGAGCTTGGAGGGCAGAGAGGAAGGCTGGAGAGAAGCCAAGATTACCTGTGAGCATCTGTGAGAATTGTACTAAGAGTTGGATAGCTGTAAAAGCTAAGGCTTTGTATAATTCCTATGTATTTCCACCATGTATGATAATACAATAGTGTGGGGTTTTTATCTGATAATTTCCCCAAAGTATTTTCATGTGTATTGTGCCATTGATTCTTCTTCTTTTGGTTATATTGTTCAGCTCGATCTTTAAGCTTCCACAAATTGATAGTAGAAGTAGGTTATAGTATTATGCGTTGATCTATATTGCATTATTGGGTTAACCTATCACAGATTTTCTACAAGCCCACTATTGTTATTATTGTGCCCTTACATTATTATTGTTATGTCGACTTTGATTATATTATGATATTATGACCCCTTAGATTCCTATATATAGAAAGGAGGTCTTGTCATTTGTATCATCCAAGAATTTTCATTTGTGTAATGTAAAGGAGGTTGCCCCCTCGAAGAGGCCGATTTCTAAGGTGGTGATCTATCTTTTCTATCTTTGTGTGAGCTGGTTCCATGACATATTTTCAAACATAATCAATCACCTTCTTTGAATAAATGAGAGAATTTTTTTAAGTTTATAAATGAAATAAAATACTCTGAAGATTTGATATATGTAAACATCTATTATAGGATAGTAATATTTATATATAGAAATGTATAAAAGATATGAGATTAGATATGTTTACAAATGAGACCCGCTTATATATCTAGGAAGGTGCCTCTTCATGAACGGTCATGTACTTAAGACATGTCTCTTCATTAACTAATTACTATTTAATTAATTATTCTTCATTATATTATTATTATCCCCGCGACTACAGTGTATAACACATTCAATAATGTGTTCACTTTTAATTAACCACCCTTTAACTAAAAAATTAAATAACAATGTATAATGTAAACATTAGAAAACAAAATCAATTTATTTTTTTATATTTTTATATTTTATTTATTTAAAGTGTGAATGGTTTGGTTGATTTTGGTCTTATGATGAAATAATGAGTGACGTAGAGTCGTAAGTTCATAGTCAGTTCACGATGGTTGGTCGATGTTCTGGAGCAAATAAATTATGTCGATTATGATTTGACGATTGGTTGTACTAAAGCAAAAACCTCCAAGTTATTGTTAAATAACCCTCTATATATTAAGAGACAGTAAAGTGATTCTATTGCCATAGATAAATAAGTGAGTCTTCAATATAGTGCAAGACAATGAAACAACAACACAATGTACCATCACATGTGAATTGCAGTGATTCTATTGCCATAGATAAATAAGCGAGTCTTCAATATAGTGCAAAACAATGAAACAACAACACAATGTACTGTCACATGTGAATTGCAGTGGGTTATAGAGTCATAAATTGATTATGCGAGTGATGCAAGTACAATAATATATTTTCAATGTGTGTGTGATCTTCTCCAGAACTACGTAATCCCAAATCATGTATAAAGGAAATAATTTACAAAGCATGCAAGCTACACAGATGAGCCACACCAATTCTTGTGAACCTCGCTTGGATGATGAATTCATTTGTTATTATCAATGAAAACAATAAATGATTTTTTTTTTTTTTTTTAACTATTTCAAAGAAATTAAGAAGAAATAGAGGAACTTAACTAAGATTTTATTATTTAATAGAATTAGAGGTTTACTTGAATTTGGGGTAGTGTTTTTCCTCATTTTATTTTAATTAATTATATGAAAATTATATATATATAAACATTTTGAATAAAGAAGTATTATGTTCAATTCTTTTTTAAACACAATGTAGGAATACTATTTTAAATAATTTAATGAAAAAATTAATGATTTGCAAATGGAATTTGGTTAAAAAAATTATTGTTTTAATTTTTTTTGTGATTTTGTATTTTTTAATTAAAAAATTAAATTCAATACTAATTAAAACCTAATTATATTTTTATTGTATACCTTAACATTTGATAAAAGTTATTATAACCAATTTCAAAATCTATTTAAATTTTATATAAAAATTATTGGAAAAAATTTGAAAAATCCAAACATATTAAAGAGAAAAATCATACTCATACTCCAATTTTAAATTATATGTGTTATTTTTTATTTTAAACTCAAATTTATCTATTAATTTATAATTTTTTAATATTACTACTATGAAACACTATATTAAATTATATATTACATCAAAGAGTCTTTTACATTCCATGTTTAGCTCTTCTTTGTATCATGTATATTATAGTATTTCATATATATTTTTAAAATAAATTTAAATTTATTAATAATAGCTTGCGGATGGATAGTTGAATTTATGATTGCCATTTTATAAAGTATTATGTAAAGCAAGTAATTCAAGGTTCAAATTTCTATGTGTCAATTTTTTAGTTTTTTTTTTAACAATATATTAACTTACACATTTCATAAAGTGCATTAATTATATATATATTTGATACATTGTGGTTTATATATGTAGTTTTTATAAATGTAATTATATATGTTTTTGAAAAAATGAGTTGTTTTCATTGCATATTAATCGTTCTTCTTTACATAAATGATATTATTTTTATGATGATGAGTATCTATGATTGCAACAAATAATTAAATGTACTTTATCTATGAACAAAATATTAAAGGTTATGATATTTTAATTCTAAAAATACCACTTATGCTAATTTCTTGTATGAAAACAACTATTTAAAGGAAGTGACTTTGCACAAATATCTCAAAATCGATATTTGTTAATTGAAGCTACAACACTGAGAACAAAATAAATGGAGGGTGGAAAGTTTATAATGGACTTTGTTACAAGGTTAATTGAAGCTACAACACTGAGAACATAATAAATGGAGTGTGGAAAGTTTATAATGGACTTAAAAATAGTTGTAAATTATCAACATTTCTTTGGTTATAGGATAAGAAAAAACAAAATTGAAGGACCACCACTGATAAGAGATGTCACATTTGTAACCAAGGAGTAAATTGAATTTGAGTTAAATATACTCAAACTTTCATGGGGCAATGAGTTTGATAACCTTACCAACTTTCCAAAAGAAGAAATCAATTTTTGGTTGGTTACTGTTGTGAATGATACTGAAGCCTACATGCCCATCATATAAGAGTTGCACTTAGAATAAAAGTCATTGAGGATGAATTATTTTTTCTATGGGTCAAACAAGACATAATGATATTATCATTATAGGATTGCATTGAAAGTTGGCTAAAAAATACATTAGATGCAATAATTGATTCTATGCAACTTTCAAGGTGCAAGAACTAACTGCCCTAATCGTTATCACAGTGCATGCTGCATACTTAAAGGGTACCAGAGAGAGAAGAGGAAGACAGAGATAGTTCTATCCATCATTGCCCATTTCTATTTTGGTGAGTATTTTTCTATTCAAAGAATTTTCATTTTGTTTATTCTCATACTGCAATCATCCAACCTTATTATGCGATTTTTTGCCTGTAAAGTCATTCCTTGATTATTTTTTCTTCTTCTAGGTTGCTTCTACCTATAGATATATATATATAAGAGAGAGAGAGAGAAGAGAGGAGAGAGAGAGAGAGAGAGAGAGCCCCATCTCAACCCCATATGATGAATGCATTCTTATTCTATTATTTAATTATCATGGATATTATGTAGTGCTATTTCTATCTTGAGCAATCAATTTGTATTATTCTTTGTTAAATTTTCCACGAAGAGCTATTCTAGAACTCATAGCTTTTGTGATTTCTAAATTTTGTTAAAACATGAACTCTCTAATCTCCGTCTCCTTTAAGTCTTGTTAAAATTAGTGGCATGGAATCATTTAAAGTTCTCTTTAAAGGATCATTCTCTTGCTTCTTATCTTATGTGTCTCACTTCAAAATATTTCACATTTTATCTTGATGAATGGTTACTAATGGAATGGATGAGTTATTTTATGTTTTTCTATTTAAAACCATTGTTTTACTGTTTTGATTTTATTGCTTGGTCCACTCTAAGGCCAACTACGATGACAAGAAAAATATGTGGATTCAATTTAAACATTGTCATTTGAGTGACGAAACAGATGAAAGCCACCCCTATAGAAACATAAGGGGTATTCATCTATTCAACAAGGTTGCTTCTCTGGTACTATTAACAATTTTAAAGAAAAAAAATATATTGACTACTTAAATCTTAATTAATAGAGCATGTTATACTTTAAGCAAATTGATATTGGCATATCAATGACACTTCGGTAGTTCCAGCGCAATGAAGATGTCATTAAATTTGAGTCTTATACATTCACTTGTTTGGTTTAATAGAAGGAACATTAGACATTAAAACCTTCGATACATAGAAATCCTTTATAATGAAGTGATAGACAAGTTTCTAGGGAATTTTGGGCATTTTAAAAGCATTATTGATCTACTTCTTAGGATTGAAGTTTTTTATTTGTTTATAAACTGATACATTTAATAAAATGACAACATATGTCAAAATATTACCAAAACTATTTAGATAAATATAAATATTATATATATGTCACAACTAACAAAAATTCACAAAATTTTAAATCAAATAAATAACCATAACATATTTTAACCCACATATTTTAACCTGCTCATTACCATGAAATAACTAATATTACTTATACTAATATTATGCTATCACAAATATATGACCAAGCTTTTACCATTTTAACCATAGCCACCACTATACACAATAAAACAACACAAATATCCAAATGTTCCCATTGGAAACTTGTTCTAATATATTTTGAAATAAAAAAACGAGATGGATCTTTAAAGAGTGATTAAGAAGAAAGGATAAGAATGAAAAAATGAAGAGTAAAAGCATGTGTTTTTACCGGTAACATTATATCATTTTACATTCCAAAATGGAACTTTAATTCGTGTCTAATAATAGGGATGAACAAAATGAAGCATGTGTCTTGGCCTCTAATATTAAAACATTTTCCACCGCTAGGGTAAAATTCTAAGATGGAATGGATCTTATTTACTAGTAGTATTAGAAGATTGGCCGTTCAAAAAGGGAGATGGGACCAGTTGCAATGTGGACTAGACAAAGGACAAGAAATATCAAAGAAAGAGACAAAGTTACGTGGAGAAGTGAAGTCGCAATATGGACCAGATGAAGAATAAGAAATGTCAAAGACAGACACAAAGTTAGTAAAGAAGTGTAGTTGAAAAAATAATCACTAAAATAAAGATAAGATAAAAGTTATATTCTTAAACTTTATCCACATCTCTATCATGAAATTTTATATGCCAAATGTCAAAGACAGACACAAAGTTAGTAAAGAAGTGTAGTTGAAAAAAAAATCACTAAAATAAAGATAAGATAAAAGTTATATTCTTAAACTTTATCCACATCTCTATCATGAAATTTTATATGCCACAATTTATCTCATGAGGAAAAGTAAAACATACTTTATTCATTAAGAAAAAAAACTTAATATTGAGTATTACACAAATTTTTAATATGGAATATTACACAAAAATGGTTTCACATTTTATTAATTAGGAATATTTTTATTTTAAAATTTAAAAAGAGATTATAGTTTTTTTTCTTATTAGTTTTTTTAGAAGAAAATTTATATTGAGCAATATTTTTATGTTAATTCGCATTATTTTTCTACTAAAAGGCTAGGTGTTCTCAACACTTTAGCCATTTCGGCATTACCAGTTTCTTATGATAACCACTTAAATGAGGAAATAACACATCTCCTTAATATTTTTAATATGAATGGTCATAGTAGGCGCCAATGTCTTAGAGCTTTCCTTAAGGCTGAAAAAGGTCCTAGAATAAAAAAGATCTTAAGGATCGGTTTTGAGGGGTACATATTCCGTTTATCCAAGGGACTACATATAAGATTAAGGATCCTGAAGAAGCATAAGGTTCCTTCGACATTTAGGCCCCTAAAAACAATTCGAAGTTCACTAAGATCGGTGAAGGACATTGTGAACCCTAAATATGGGAAAGGTGTTTATGTCATCCCATGCTCCTGTGGGACTCCGTACATTGGTGAAATTGACTGCTCAATAAATCAGAGGATTAATGAGCACGTGATAGGCATCAAACATGAAAGGTCTCACTCCTACCCTTTGGCAGAACATGCGGAAAAGACAAAACATCACATCTACATTGAAGAAGCCAGAGTCATTGCAAGAATTGATCATTTTCATCACCATAAGTTTAGGGAAGCCTTGGAAATTTAAAAAAAAGCCTATTAATCTGAATAGAGACAATGATTGGAGTACTATAAGGTGTTGGATCCTTGACTTGTCTTCCCAAATTTAGTTTAGTTTATTATTATTATTTTATTTCTTTCTATTATTATTTAATTTATTATTTGCAAACAATTAAATTTGACTATATATTTTTTTAGTTATTTATATAGAACTTCCTTTTAATTAAAAATAATAATAAAATAAAAATTAACTATAAAAAATAAATTAAATTATTATTTTTAGTTATTTCTATAGAACGTTCTTTTTAATTTAAATATTAATAATAATGAAAATAAAAATTAATTTAATTCATGATTTCTCTCTATATTTATTTTAAAAATTGGCTTATTTTTATTTTTTATTTATTATATTATTTAAGTTTAATTATTTCAATATACCTTTTTATTAAAATATTAATAGTTATAATAATAAAATAATTTAATTCATTATTTACATTTTACACTTATTTGTCGACCGTATTTAAAAAAATGTTTATTAATAAAATATATTTTTTGGGGTCAAAATTAACATTATATTATAACTGTCTTTATATCTATCTAATTATTTATTAATAAATAATAATTCATTAGTTAGCAGATTACATCTGTGCAATTTTCTTAATAAAAGAAGATTTCTTAACATACCAGTTATATTTTTATTTTATTTTATTCTATTTAGAAAAATCAAATAATTTTTAACCCGAAATTTCTAAGTTGAAGATCACATGAAAGTGGTTCTAAATGGGTAAGTTTATGAATGTGGGACCTCCGAAATGGCCGGGGGAGCGGGGGGGCGCTTTCAGTCATGCCGACTGAACATCTACATGCATCATGAGATTCGTTTCGCAGTCTCCTCAATAAAGCGTTCGGTTTTGATTCGTTTTCTCAATCCCCCGATCAAAGCTTTCCTTTTGGGAATTGCGAATTAGGTGAGGAGAAGGATTTGCACCGCATGCATTTGTGAGCACACTAAATTTCCTGGTGTTTGGCCATAGACAAGCTTGATAGAATATTGCTTGTGATAAACTAGTTAAGAAGGAAAAAGATCCACTTCCATGATCTTAACGATGGAGCGAGTTGAAAAAACAGGGTCGATGGACCCCCTGACCAGGGAGCTTTTGTTCCTGGTCTTGGATTTTCTAAATGAGGAGAAATTCAAAGGAACAGTCCATAAGTAAGTAATCAATCATTAATAAACTCTTCGCTCTTTTTTAAACAAAATCCGTATGTGTTTCGAACCTTTTCTCTTGTCTTCTACCCAGTACCAACAATGAGGTCGTAAAAGGATATAATCACACTTCGCCAATTTTCCTGCAGTAAATTGCATGGCGAATGTCAATTAATTGAATAGAAATCTATGCTTTTCTGTGTTGTAGCTTTTAAATAGGAGATTGTATTGATAGAGATATTTGATTGATATTATTTTTGATTCCTGGCATACAATAATGTGCCCGAAGTTTTGAAGCTCAAACTTGTAAGTTGTTAGATAGAGACGTTTTTATACCAAGTGTTAAATGCATGCTGCAGACTAGAGCAAGAATCTGGCTTTTACTTCAACATGAAGTATTTTGAAGATCAAGTTCTGGCCGGAGAGTGGGATGAAGTGGAGCAGTATTTGTCTGGTTTCACAGAGGTTAATGACAATCGCTATTCCACGAAAATGTTCTTTGAGATTAGGAAGCAGAAATATCTAGAAACTTTGGACAAGTGAGTGGTGTCTCCTCCTGTAGAAGAACTGTAGGAATTAGAAGTTTGTTGGTTGTAATGCGAATGTTGTTGGATGTGTCAGCTCTGATTGCTGTTTGGTTATATTGTCCAGCCAAGATCGAGGAAAAGCTGTGGTAATACTGGTGAAGGATCTCAAAGAATTCTCTGCTTATAACGAGGAACTATACAAAGAGATGACACAGCTTCTCACTCTGGATAACTTCAGGTCCAAGCAACTGGCTGCTTCTTTTCTTTTAATGATTTCTAATTTAACTCAAAAGTAGTCTGTTATTGTACATGGATCTAGCTGGCAACCTATCAGGCCTCTAAAATCTCAAATTTTCTTCTTGACACATGCGTAAAGAGGAATTTAACGCAAATACAACAAGTCAATGCCTTGCATTCTTCCTTGTGGTGATTTTGACTGTGAAAAGCCCTGAGACATTGATTGGTTAAACTTTCAGAGAAAATGAACAGCTTTCTAAATATGGAGATACGAAATCAGCTCGGAATATTATGTTGCTGGAGCTAAAAAAGCTGATTGAATGCAACCCTCTATTACGAGACAAGTTGGAATTTCGCAGTGTTAAAGCTTCACGGCTCAAAACGTTGCTAAATCAAAGGTCTAGTACACTATCATATCTGGCAAAATTATCCACCCCTCACAAATCCTTCTCAGAACCTTGAAGGGACAGGTTGGAACCATGTAATTTGCATGGTTCCAACCTGCCCAACCTGTCACTTCAAGGTTCCGGCCAGGATTTCTGAGGGGTGGATAATTTTTGCCATCTTGTCTTGCGTGTTGAGGCATCCTGGTTCCTATCTGTCTTACGATTTTATATTTGGGGGATTTTCGGGTTTTATTTTACTTACTTTGTATGACTTTAATTTGGATGGATGAGGTTCAAATTCTTACAAGGGCCAAAACCATATAAGCAAAGTGAGATAAATTTGAAATGCTGTGT
Source organism: Pinus taeda (assembly GCA_000404065.3). Taxonomy (NCBI): domain Eukaryota; kingdom Viridiplantae; phylum Streptophyta; class Pinopsida; order Pinales; family Pinaceae; genus Pinus; species Pinus taeda. The sequence goes on along the minus strand of APFE030246694.1, from coordinate 285,573 downwards.
TTTTCAAAAGGACATTGGTTATAACTTATATCTAATACAGAGTGTAAAACATCTTCTGAATGTTTTCAGCCTTAATTGGCAGCACCAGCTTTGCGAAAACCCTCAACCCAATCCTGATATCAAAACCCGATTTGTTGGCCATAAGTGTGTGCTTTCAAATGAAGCTCGGACTCCTCCTCCTGCAAATAGTTCTCTTGTTAGCGCACTTTCAAAAGGGGGCAGATTTGCTACTATTGGTGCACATATTGTAAGTCATGGCTTGATTAGTTCAGAGATGAATTCCCATAACTTGACAATAAATAACTCAGTTGATAAATTCTTTTGTCCTGCAATTTACCATCAGTTTAGCTTGCATTCAGCCATATTGCAGAATTTCTGTCAATCTAACATGCTTTATAAAACTTTGACTGCAGCCATCCCAACCCGTAGCCACTTATCCAAGTGCCCTTGCAGGATGGATGGGGAATTCTATTTCCCTGGACCCACAGACTGGAGTGGCTGCTGCACCATCTCCTTTTGTTTCACAACCACATCTAGGTGAACTGAGCTGACTATGTTTTACGATAGGTTAAGTTCCATATTTTGGCAATACCAATATTTAAAAATGACGTAAAATCGTAATTAGTTTTTGTTAATGACTTCAGCTGCTTTGCTAAAATACCCAAGGACTCCAACCATCAATAGCAATCCTGGATTGGATTATCAGTCTGCAGATTCTGAACATTTTGTGAAAGGGATTCATCCCGGTCAAGCTGATGAGGTATGGACACAAGATTCAACATTTTAAGCTTTGCGATAGCATCCTCTGTGAATTTGTCTTTCTGTAATGAAAGGGTTCAACAAATATTGGAATCTGTTAGCATAAATTGTTTTCTTCTATAGTTCTTTATAAAGGTGTTTGTTGGTTACTTTTTGTGTGTATTGGCAATATTTGATTTAATGATTGAATGCTTGCTTGATAGTTTTATGCTGGCCATGAGTCTTTTTTAAACTAGTTTCAGTGAGCAGTGTTTGAGGGATTATTGAGATCACTCAACTCTGTGTTAGTGCACATGCTGGCGTGTACACACACAGTTGCTTTATGCATTTCAGCAGTGTGTTAAGGGTGTAGTGCTTTTATTCCAAAATTTCACCAGGCTTACTTTCATCTCCATTCCAAAATCTTAACACTGGAGCGAGATGAGGAAGCAAGGTCAATGTCGTCCCTGACTAGGAAGCTTGTGTTCCTGATCTTGGGATTTCTGGCTGAGGAGAAGTTCAAAGGAACAGTCCATAAGTAAGTAATCAGCCATTAACCAACTCTTCTCTCCATTTTAAACAAAATTTGTATGGGTTTCTAATCTTTTCTCATGTCTTCTACTTTATACCAACAAGTAGATGGTAAAAGGACATAACCACACTTCTGTAATTATCCAGCAGTAAAATCCATGGCGAATGTCAATTAAGTGAATAACAATTTATGCTTCTCTCTGCTCTTAACTTTTGAATAGGAGATTGGATTGATAGAGATAGTTGTTTGATATTATTTTTTATTTCTGGCATACAAATAATGTGTTCGAAGTTTTGAAGCGCAAACTTGTAAATTGCTAGATAGATACATTTTTAATGCCAAGTTTTCAATGCATCCTGCAGACTAGAGCAAGAATCTGGCTTTTACTTCAACTTGAAGTATTTTGAAGATCAAGTCCAGGCCGGAGAGTGGGATGAAGTGGAGCAGTATTTGTCTGGTTTCACAAAGGTTGATGACAATCAATTTTCCACAAAAATCTTCTTTGAGATTAGGAAGCAGAAATATCTTGAAGCTTTGGACAAGTGAGTCGTGTCTCCTCCTGTAGAATAACTGTAGGAATTAGAGGTTTGTTGGTTGTAATGTGAATGTTGTTGGATGTGGCAGCTCTGATTGCTGTTTGCTTATATTGTCCAGGCAAGATCGAGAAAAAGCTGTGGGTATACTGGTGAAGGATCTCAAGGTATTCTCTTATTACAATGAGGAAATTTACAAAGATATCACACAGCTTCTCACTCTGTCTAACTTCAGGTCCGTGCAACTGGCTGTTTCTCCTCTTTTAATGTTTTCTTAATTTAACAGAAAAGTAGTCTGTTATCGTACATGGATTTGCTTGGCAACTTATTCGGGCCTCTAAAATCTCAATTTTTCTTCATGAGACATCAGTAAAAAGAGGAATTTAACTCAAATACAGCAGTCAATGCCTTGCATTCTTCCTTGTGGTGTTTCTAACTGTGAGAAGTGCTGAGACATTGATTGGTAACTTGCAGAGAAAATGAAGAGCTTTCTAAATATGGAGATATGAAATCAGCACGGAATATTTTGTTGCTGGAGCTAAAAAAGCTGATTGAATGCAACCCTCTATTACGAGACAAGTTGGAATTTCCCAGTATTAAAGCGTCATGGCTCAGGATGTTGATAAATCAAAGGTCTAGTACACTATCATGTCTGGCAAAATTATCCACCCCTCAGGAATCCTGCCCAGAACCTTGAAGGGACAGTTTAGGCAGGTTGGAACCATGTAATTTGCATTGTTCCAACTTGCCCAACCTGTCACTTCAAGGTTCCGACCAGGATTTCTCAGAGCCTAGAGGTGCATAATTGTTGCCATTTTGATTGCGTGTTGAGGCATCCTGGTTCCTATCTGTGTTACAATTTTATATTGGGGTTTGGAGGATTTTCGGCATTTTTTTTTACTTACTTTGTATGACTTTAATTTGGATGGATAAGGTTCAAATTTTTATAAGGGACAAAAGCTACCATCTAAGGAAGGTGAAATAAAGTTAAAATGCTATGCTTTTCAAAAGGACATTGGCTATATCTAATGCAGTGTAAAATATCTTCTGAATTTTTTCAGCCTTAATTGGCAGCACCAGCTTTGCAAAAACCCTCAACCCAATCCTGATATCAAAACCATATCAAATGAAGCTCAGACTCCTCCTCCTGGAAATAGTTCTCTTGGTGGTGCACATTCAAAGGGGGGTGGATTTCCTGCTATTGGTTCTCATATTGTAAGTCATGACTTGATTAGTTCAGAAATAAATTCCCATAACTTGACAATGAATAATTCAGTCAATAATTTTTTTTGTCTTGTACTTAACCATCAATTTAGCTTGCATTCTGCCATGTTGCAGAGGTACTGTTAACCTGACATGCTTTATAAATTCTGACTACAGTCATTCCAACCAGAAGCCACTTTTCCAAGTACCCATGCAGAATGGATGATGAATTCTATTCCTCCGGTTTCACTTACTGCAGTGGCTGCTGCACCATCTCCCCTTGTTTCGCAACCACAGCCAGGTGAACTGAGGCAACTATATTTTATGATAGATTAAGTTCCCTATTTTCTTACAAATACGTGGTAACATGCTCGACTATAGGTTTTGCCCAGGAAGAGAGATGAGAAAACAACATCTTTCTCAAAGATAGTTGGCATGCCAATATTTAAACAGGATGTAAAATTGTAATTGGTTTTTTGTTAAATGACTTCAGATGCTTTGCTAAAGCACCCAAGGACTCCACCGATCTATAGCAATCCTGGATTGGATTATCAGTCTGCATATTCTGAACATCTTGTGGAAGGGATTGATCCTGGTAAAGACAATGAGGTATGGACACAGGATGCAACAATCTAATCTTTGCGATAACATCCTTTGTGAATTTGTCTCTGGGTAATAAAGGGGTTCAAAAAGTACTATTTTTTTTCTGTTAGAACAAATTATTTTTTTTCTGTAGTTTCCATAGCTCTAGTTGTATCTTGACTAACAATCTAACATTATAAAGGTGTTTGTTGGCTACATTTTGTGTGCATTGGCAATAATTTGATTTAATGATTGGATGCTTGCTTGATAGCTTCATGTTGGCTGCAAGTTTTTTTGTTAAAATAATTTCAGTGAGTACTGTTAGAAGGTATTATGGAGATCACTCAATTTTGTATTAGTGCACATGTACCCACATACACAGAGTTGCTTTATGGTTCTTAGTGGTGTGAGTAGGGTGTTGTGCTTTTATTCCAAAATTTCATTAGGCTTATTTCGTCTCCATTCTGTAATTTTAGGCGTCCTTTTGTTATGCACCAAATACCCAAATGGCATAAATATAGAAAGAGAAGTAACTCCATGCCTTGAGATGAGAGAGAAAAATGGATGAGAGGCCCCTTTGAGGGGGTGACCTTCTTTTAAAATATAATAAATGCACAAGATGATATGATCTCTAAATCTGGGTCTCTTTGAAGTTTGGTAATAGATATATTTGGGACTCGGGAGACAAAGTGTACAATTACAGTTAAAGAGTTTAGCGGACCATTATAGGGCCTAGTCAACCAATAAGGACAACACTAATATAGCAATAGAATTGTAATAAATCAATATCTAAGGCTTAACGTGCCACGCCCCCCTCCCCCCTTAAGACAAGTTTTGCCCTCAACACTTGATTAGTTGTGGATGTTTTTGCATGAAGAAATCATTTACCAATGTTGTCTATTCTACTGTTAGGTTCTTCTACTTGATGAGGTACTTAGTAATTGCTCAATTTTGCAATTGCTTGATTTGTGTTTCAAGGATTGTTTAATTTGTTTCCACTTCTATTATGATATTCCTTTCTTCATTAATCTCTACTAAAATAGTTTGAACTAAGATCTTGTCACTAATTACCTTCTTTAAGCAAGAAACATGGAAGACTAGATGTGCACGTGAAGATGGAGGTGTTGAAGAATCTAGGGCAGTTATAGTTGAGAAAGGTTATTCTTAGTGTGATAACTATTTGTGAGGTATTTTATCTTTAGTTTATTAGCAAAATCCTTTACTTAATATCATTAGTGTGTATTTCTTACTTCATCAAATAGCTACCAAAACAAATAGACAAGAACACAAGATGTTGGCATTCTGCTAGGGCCAAAACGTCTCCCTCTTGGAGAGGAAAACCCACACAAAATTCTTCATATAGAGATACCAATTGACGAATACCAAGACCATGACCCTTGACCTATAATGTCGTTCCAAGATCAAGACACCAATCCTCTTCTTCGTCGTCATTGAGTTCATCATCACTGCACCACTGAGATCTTCCTTGCTGCTGTCATCACTGAGAACATTATTGTGGCTCTACTAAGATACTCATTATGACAATGAGATCATTGCTTCTGCACCATTACTCCATCTTCACATAGATCATTGTTGCATCGTCTCAACTACATCATCATTACTGTGTCATCTCGCTGCACTACTACAGAGCTCTTCCTGAGACCATGATTATGACTATACTTAGATCATGACTATGTCTTGATGATATGTCGAGACTGTATGATCCTCTCCAAGGTAGATACATCAAGACTACGAGATCAAGACTGTGACTGTGTATACATATAAGCCGAGACAGAGTGTGACTAAGGTTCTTCGTATGCATGCCAAGACTGTAACTTCCGAGACAATAGTCACTGAATTCGAGAAGAGACCGTGGTTATGACACTGTTATATTCACTGTGATCATCCGAAGATCGCAGAGGTATCCGAAGTCCTTTTTCAGGGAAAAAATTCATAGAGAAACCTGAGATTATGTGTCACTGTGCTTGCCCGAGATTTCAAAGATCTTATGTAAAGATGTTATTGTGTTTATCACCGAGATCCTTACTGTGCCATCGAAGTTTCAGAGTGATCCGAAGTTATTTCCTCCTGTGATTACTCCAGCTGCATATTTATAGGTGTTAGTCCATGTATGCACGCTGACGTGAACTTAGTGAACCCTTGTGTCCTTTTATTGAGCTAACATGTCATCTATATATACTTTGAAGCCAACTTAACTGTCTTTCACATCGTTTTGCTGATAGTCTTCTTCTTTGGAGGATGGTGCTTGTCTTGGAGGGCCACTTGACACTAGGTTGACCCATATTCATGCTCAAGAAGAGCTCTTTAATATGACTTTGATTCTTTGACTTTCCTAGACCTATGGAATGAGAAAGAAACTCATTTGAATAATTTACAAAAATAATCTTTTTTTTGACAAGTACAAAGATCAAAATTACATTTACAAATACCGAACCTAGTTACACTTTTCTTCAACACTCCCTCTTAACTAGGGAGGTATTTACAATGGTACTTGGTAATTCTCAATCTGAAGAATTTCTCATAAGAAGAATCAGATTGGCAACCTGTATGTATAGCATTTGTTGATTTTGGGTAGCATCGGATGTGCTCTAGCTCCAAAATTTTGTGGAGGGTCTAGAACACATGAGATCTCCAAGACCCAAAAATTGTTTGGAGAAATTCCACTTGGATGAGGAGCTATTAAAATAATTAATATTTTTAATGTGTTCCTAAGTCTAAACTTATAAAAATAAATATATTAATCGGTATTAATAAAGATATGGGTGAGAAGCTTCTAAGAGACGAGGATCAAGTTTGTTTTAATCTTAGTTATTGATTAGAGACTTAATCTCGGCTATTGATTCATCAACAGGAAAAGTATAAGAGAAGACTTGAGAGTCATTTGGAAACACAACCCGAAGGAAATCGATTCTCAGGGAGAAGAAGTTCGATTTCAGAGGGAGAGTTGTAGGGTGAAAGAAGATGAGGATTTCAGCATCAGTCAGAGACTGAGGAAGAGGTGACGTAGTGCCTCAGAGAGACAACACAAAGGGAGAGATTTGAGAGACAGCACAGGTAGGGACGAGATTTTCATTTCACGCAGATGATGCAGGAATGATGCAGTCCTCACGTAGATGATGCAGGGGTGACACAGTGAAGGATAAAGGGTCTCTGTGGTGTCCGAATTTCTCCTAGCTGAGGAGGAAAATTATCTCAGGTGTTTTCTCAAAGGTTTCTCTATGTACTGCAAAAATTATTCCTTGTAAAGAGATTGTTGCTGAAGAATAATAATCCCTCATCTGTTGCACTGGTTTTCTAGCATTGGGTTTTTCCAGGGACAATTGTCCAAAAATAACTATGTTGATGTGATTGATTCTTGTGCTTGTATATCACTATTATTTTTTCTCTATGATATTATGTGATAACTGTAGTAGAACTTATTTTAATGTTTGCTGAAGGGTTTTGTAAACAACTTTTTTTTTCCTCGAGGAAAAAAATCACAATTTTCTATTAATTTAAAAAATTACATGTAGTAGATACCTGTATGGCATACATTGTAAGTTGGTCGTAGCCTTAAAAAAAATATAAGTCTATACAAAATTACCACGCAGGGTATACTGTAACTATTAATGGAAAAATATATCCATGTATAAACCAAGTTCTGATAGTAATCACTGGTATATACTGCAAAAATTAGGGCCTACCTGCCTGCTGGTAGAAATGATCTATATAAGGTTGATGATAAAATTGGAAGTGATCAGCTCCCTGTTGCTCTTGTATTACCCACAATCGCCTGGGCTGGACCGTGGCCGCCTTGGAAAGTTGGTCGACAACCATATTACGCTCCCCGATGAGCGAGCGGCTGCAGCTGCCGTCCAGGATCTCGTCATAGGCGGGGAGGGTGGATGGGGAGAGGCCGAAGTTGGCACCTGAGTCGATCCACACTTCGTTGTCTTAGGACCCTGTGACTGAGGTGTCTGGACTTCAACAGATGAAGGTGCAACAGGATTAGCTTCATCTGCGGATTTGGAGGGGAAGGCGACAAAACAAACCAGAGGGCATTCTTTTTAGAGATGACCAACCTTATGACACCTTCTGCATCTGAAAGGAACCCCCTCGTAGTCCAGAATCTGTATATGCGTGAATCTTTTCCAATGCAATGTAATCTTCTCTTCCAAACCCTCTCTGGTATTCAGGTATACCAAAATGCGAGCCATAGATTTATTGCCTGAAGTAGCGTAAGACTTGTCATAATCCAGAAAGGTGCCAAGCGCATTCCCAATGCGAGTGAAGATATCCTCGGACCTGAAGTGGAGGGGTAGCCCAGGCAGCCTGACCCAAAGCGGTCCTGCACCTATTTGTTCTTGCTCAGGATCAAATAATGGGCTCCATCTCTTGAGCAGTACAGGAGCCATCTCGATATGCCAATATCGCAAGAGTGCCCAAGAGGTATAGTCCTCTCTCTAAAAGGTGAGTGCGAACTAACCCCGAGCTAGGGTAGTAACTGTTGGGAGCTCCTTGAAGATATTCCCCCAAATTTCTATGACCCAAAGGTGCAAATGAGCAGCTGAATATGCTCTACCTCTGACTCTGCCCACTAAAACCTTGTTTGCCGTATCCACAACTTCTCCCATTTGTACCCCCTCACCAAAACTGAGAAACAGATCCTTACGGGAGGCTTTGACACACTTCAATTTTTTGAACTTACTAGAGTGAGGGGCTGTTGGGTGGTCCTGAAGAGGATCCTGAATACCTTGGTTCTCCTGCTGAGATAGAGGGTTACCGGTCCGAGGGTTTACCGCCGGCAAGTTGAAGCATCCAGAAGGGGAGGTAGATGGACTGTGCTCTGCCACAATGTGAGGGAAAGGGAGGGAATCTGGCTAGGGAGGAGAGAAATCCGTTGTAGGAACAAACCCTATCGAGGTGGGGAGTGCAGAGGAGGGCAGATGGGGCGATGAAACTAGTGGCAGAGTCATATGAGGGGGAGGGTGGGATGCAAGTGGCGAGAAGGTGAAGCGTAGTCGGAGAGAGGGGGGGCAGTCAAGGCCCGGAGAGGCAATAGAGAGTGCGGTGAATGACAAACTAGGCACGAAAAGGTCGGGGTCGAAACGGGCAGGTGGAAAATCAGTGTACAATGGATATGGCATTGCTAGGGACCGAGCAACCGTTACCTTCGGCAAATCGTTAGGGCTCGTAGGGATTAGGGTTGACTGAGTAATCGACCACGTCCTCATCCATATTCGACATGCTGCAGACAATCCCGGGGACAGCGAAAGAGACAAGCCGATGACAGCGAAATCGAAGGGGGAACCTAGCTGACTGTGACGGTGATGATGACGACGCAATAGAGGAGATGGCAGTGTGTAGCTGCGGTTCTGCAGTTGGGGCTGTTGCAAACCCTAGCCGTGCTCCCACAATAGTTCAGACCGGAGCTCCATCCTCCCAATCTAAACAACTTATTGTGAGAAATAAGTAGGAGAAATAAATCAGTTACTATAGTAGAATTTCTTGTCAGAAATTTTCACATGGTATCGGAGTAGAGATCAGGCAACATGACTAAAGAATCCACTATGAGTCAGGAGCATGATGTTGGGGCATCAACTCAAAAGGACCCACGCAGATCTCTAGAGGGAGAAGAGAGCACAAGGAACATGGATCATGATTATTCTATGTTAGCTTCCAGATTGGAAGAAGAAGTCGCTTGCTTAGCGAGTTTTGCCTCCTTTGAGGTTTGGTATATAGATAGTGGAGCTTCCTGGCACATGACAGGAATACGAGAATGTTTTTTGAATTATTAGGAAGAAAGGATGAACTTCGAGATCACCATGGGAAATAAGTCAAAATGTATCCCCGTAGGAAGAGGTATCGTAGTATTTCAAATAGAAGTAGGGGATCGGCTTCGAGCAACCAATGTGCTACATGTGTCAAGATTGGGGATGAACTTACTCTCTGTATCTCAGCTTCAAAACAAGGGCTATGATGTTTTCTTCATTAAGGCGAAAGTATATGTCAAACACCCGATTGGAAAAAGAAGGCCCAGATTGGAGTTAGAGGTAATAGGTTATATAGATTACAGCTAGAATCTCTAATGGCATTGATAGGCAACAATGGGGAAAAAGATTTGAATGAACTATGGCACAGGAGGATGGGACACTTACACCATGGGGCTCTAAGAATTCTCGGGAGAACAATATCAAGAGTTCCAGAATTGAGTACCAAACGAGATGATGTATGCAGAGGATGCAAACTAGGCAAGTATGCCAAAGCTGCATTTTCCAGAAGCAACAATAGGGCTAAGAGTGTTGTGGGATTGATACACTTAGATATCTGTGGACCCATGTCCACAAGAGCTCTTAGTGGTGCCGAGTACTTCGTCACCTTCATTAATGATCATTCTAGAAAGACTTGGATCTACTTTCTAAAAACCAAGGATGAGGTTTTTGGTCGATTCAAAGAGTTCAAGGCTCTAGTTGAGAATCTGGCAGGAAAGAAGATAAATATATTGCGCTCAAACAATGGTGGAGAATACATCGACAAGGACTTAACTGATTTTTGCGCAAGGGAAGGCATCAGAAGAGAGTGGACGACCCCCTATAATCCGGAGCAAAAAAGAAGAACAGTACTATTGTTGAAGCAGGCAGGGCAATGTTGTATGATTAGGATATGACCAAGTTTTTGTGGGTAGAAGCATGCAACATGGTAGTGTATGTCCAAAACAGGACTCCTCACAGGGCATTAGGTAAGATTACTCTGGAGAGTGTCTTCATTGGTAAGAACCCTGAGTTGAGTCATTTCATGATATTTGGGAGTTTGGCATATTGCCATGTACTTGAAGAAAAGAGGAAGAAATTGGATCAGACTGCGGAGAAAGGATATCTTGTGGGAGATAGCGAGCATACTAAGGCATATAGAGTCTATCTTCCAGGGAATAGGAAGATCATTATTCGACGGGATGCAAAGTTCATGGAGGACAGAGCTTTCAGGAAATCTTGAGAAATGCCTTCCAAAGAGCAGTCAAAGGATGATTTGTTGGTCCAGCCACTTCATCCAACATAAACTAGCACCAGTATTTCTCCTAAAGGAAAAACTCTAGAGGTATCACAACAGGTGGAGTCTCAGGAAGAGGAGGAGCAGATAGATATACCCACTACCAGTGGTAGAACGAGCCAGGAACTTTAACAGATACTACGAGATGCAAAGAATTTGTTGGTGCGCCTAGGAATGAGAAAAGTTAGCGTAGACCGCCAAACAGATACCAAGCCTTGGTGGCTTAGGTTGGAGAACCCTCTAGTTTTCAGGAGGCCGTTCAGCATCAAGTATGGGTAGATGCTATGGTGGAGGAATACAGTTCCATAATGGTCAATGATGTCTGGGAAGTGGTACCTAGGCCTCAGGACAAGTCAGTTGTAGGTTCGAGATGGCTCTACAAAGTCAAATACACTGCAAATGGCAATGTGGAAAAATACAAAGCTAGGTTTGTGTCTAAGGGGTATGCTCAGAAGGAAGGGATAGACTACGAAGAAACCTTCGCCCGAGTAGCCAGGTATACTCCTATTAGATCTGTGATATCCCTTGCAGCACAGATGGGGTGGGAGATTCACCAGATGAACGTCAAGCCGACGTTCTTGAACGGGGTGATAGAAGAAGAAGTATACATTGAACAACTAGAGGGTTTTGAGACATATGAGAAGAAATCTCATGTATGCAGGTTGAAGAAAGCCTTGTATGGGCTTAAAAAGGCACCTAGAGCATGGTACAGTCAAATTGATGGCTACTTGCAGAAGATGGGAATTGTCAAGAGTGACGCAGATCCTAATCTCTACTATCTTGTTGTAGAGAATGAGCCTCTAATCCTGGTGTTATATGTGTGTGATCTTTTCTTGACAGGCTCATCTAGGTTCATCAAAGATTGCAAGGAGATCCTAGCCACATAATTCGACATGGAGGATTTGGGACGGATGCATTATTTCCTGGGGTTGGAAGTTTGGCGTAGAAGGGTGAAATTTTCCTTGGACAAGGGAGATATGCTATAGAGATTTTGAAAAGATTCAGAATGAAGGACTGTAGACCTATGACTACTCTAATGATCACCAACTAGAAGAAGGCTGCTGCTTCCGAATATAAAGAAGTCGATCCCACCTTGTACACGTAGCTCATAGGGTCCCTAATGTATCTGGTCAATACTAGGCTAGGCATTTGTTACGCTGTCAACACCCTCAATCAGTTCATAGTGGAACCAAAGAGAGCGCGCTAGGTAGCAACCAGGCATGCTCTCAAATATATATGAGGAACAATCGAGCATGGACTAATGTACACCCAAGGTAATGACATCAGGTTGAATGGGTTCACTGATGCAGATTGGACTAGAAGTTCAATAGATTGGAAAAGTACCACTGGGTACTGTTTTAATATTGGATCAGGAATGACCTCCTGGTGTAGTAGTAAATAGATATTCATGGCTCTGAGCTTAGCTGAAGCTGAATATATGGCAGCTAGCACAACTTCGTGCGAAGCCATATGGCTTAGGAAATTGTTTGTGAATCTACTCAAGAGAACTATGGAAGCGACCAATATTTTGTGTGATAATCAGAGTTCCATCAAGCTCTCTGAGAATCCAACCTTTCATGATCAGCCGAAGCACATTGATATTAGGTGTCACTTCGTCAGAGACTATGCCCAATGAAGGGCAATATAGTTGAGGTACACCCCAACAGGAGAATAGGTGGCAGACATCCTCACCAAGGCTCTAGGAAGAACAAATCTTGTTTATTTTAGGGAGAAGATGAGGATGGTAAATAATCAGTTTTAGTAGTAGAAGCAGATAGCATAAGGAGTTGCAGTGCAGCAGTTAGTAGTGGCAGTGCTATGGGCAGCATGATGCAACACATTTAGGGGAGATGTAGTACAGATGTAGCAGTGATAGTTGTAGTGTCATGGGCAGTAGTACAGGTTGTAGCAACGCAGTAGGTGAGGGACAGTAGGCTGAGCATCAACAACGCAGAGGACCAATGCCGTGGATAATTGTAATGCTTCTATTGGGAAGTATTGCTAGAGCACATTCCTCTCTAAGAGAGAGTGTTGATTTTGGGTAGCATCGGATGTGCTCTAGCTCCAAAACTTTGTGGAGGGGTGAGAACAGATGAGATCTCCAAGACCCAGAAATCGTTTGGAGAAATTCCACCCAGATGAGGAGCTATTAAAATAATTAATATTTTTAATGGGTTCCTAAGTCTAAACTTTGGAAAATAAAAATATTAATGGGTATTAATAAAGATATGGGTGAGAAGCTTCTAAGAGACGAGGATCAAGTCTATTTTAATCTAAGGTGTTGATTAGAGACTTAATCTCAGTCGTTGATTCATCAACAGGAAAAGTATAAGAGGAGACTTGAGAGTCATCTGGAGACACACCGGGTAAATACTCAGTAAACCGAGGGAAATCGATTCTCAAGGAGAAGAAGTTCGATTTTAGAGGAAGAGTTGCCGGGTGAAGGAAGAGGAGGGTTTCAGCATTAGTCAGAGACTGAGGAGGAGGTGACGCAATGCCTCAGAGACAACGCAGTCTGAGAGCTCTGAGAGACAGAGCAGGCAGGGACAAGATCTCATGCAATATTCACGCAGATGGCGTAGGGATGATGCAGTCCTCACGTAAATGATACAGGGGTGACACAGTGAAGGATAAAGGGTCTCTGTGGTGTTAGAATTTCTCCTAGCTGAGGAGGAAAATTATCTCAGGTGTTTTCTTAAAGGTTTCTCTATGTACTACAAAAATGATTGCTTGTAAAGAGATTGTTGCTGAAGAATAATAAACCCTCATCTATTGCACCATTTTTCCCGCATTGGGTTTTTCTGGGGACAATTGTCCAAAAATAATTGTGTTGATGTGATTGATTCTTGTGCTTGTATATCACTGCTATTTTTTTTCTATGCTATTATGTGATAACTGTAGTAGAATTTATTTTAATGTTTGCTAAAGGGTTTTGTAGACAACTTCTTGCGAGAAATAAGTAGGAGAAATAAATCCGTTATTGCAGTAGAATTTTGTGTCAAAAATTCTCACATCATCATAGTAACCGACATTGTTTATAGCAAGGCCACGACTAACAACTCTATCTTTCATAAGATCAGAGCAAAACATTGGTGAGACCAATGTTTTATAGACACCTTTATCATTGTCTCTCAAGGTACGTACCCACCCGGTTGTTCACTGAGTATGACCTTTTAGGACTATTCTTATCTTGGGTTCCCAGCCCTCAAAGAATATCAGTCCTCTTGCCTACTCTTGTCTTGGATGCCCTACACATCCTTAAAGAGCATCAGATTCCAAATGATTATCCAATCCTCCATTCTTTCTTCCAAAGTGAAGACAAGAATGTTGTGTCTATCATGTGTCTACATTTCCATTCATGGCCTTCACCTAGACTTACGACTGTTAGTCCTAGACTAGTGCATGACACACGAGATAGAAAAAACACAATTGTTATTCCCTTTTTAATCGGGGGTGATCTAATCCAAGCTCCCTCTTGATTAGGGACCTGTGAGAGATCCCTCTTAGCTAGGGACTCTTCTACACATCAGAAACTTCTTCTTTATGGGTCCTTCAGTTGCTTGATCAACTTTTGAAAAATAGTTGAGCTTCTTTCTTGTAGGGAAACAAGCATCGATCACTTTCCTCCTTAGTTCATCACGTCATTCCTTTCTTCATGGAAAGTGGCCTTCTTCATATCTGGAACCTTCGTCATATGACTACTCCTTTCTCATCATGCTTCTTCCATTCATCGCATGAATGCTAGCTGTACTTATAAGTAGCTCTGCATGAACTTATCCAGATATTATTCAAGAAATCAAACATATCATTAAATCAAATCGTACCGTACTAGAGGGCTCTTCATCATGACATCTTTTTGTAGGTATCAACATCCTGCATTCATGTTGACACATTTCCCAAAGATATCCATTGTCAAGGGTCTACGTCTTTTCCATCAGAGTCTCCATACCTTTCTAGGATATTTTCTAGTCAAGCCTTCTTGATCTTTTGGATGTTGATTGCCTTCATTGTGGTTGCATATCTCACGATCTCTTCCTTCCTTACACATTCCATTCCTAGGTGCTTTTAATCATAGTTTCTTAGTTGTGATCAACCACCTCATACTTCATATGAGGACATATTATGTTGATTTCATCTAGTGTGTCTTATGTCTTCTTGCATCCTTTCAGAGGAGGAGATCCTTTTTCCCTTGATCATGCTTCTTAAGGTAGAAGCAATGATCCTTGTTACGTGCAACCATATGACATTACATTATAATATTAAACACAAGCATACATACCTTATTTTACCATTAGGTCATCGAGGCTTCTTCCAACAACTTCCTTGATTGAAAAGATCTTCAATCCCTTGATCTGCTTCATGTCATCAGAACATCATCTCATGGATTCCATAAATTGGAGTTCTTGTTGAAACACTTGCTTCCTCTCTAGATTAGTGAACCCTACGATGAGGATTCCATTAGAGAATTTTGAGGATCTTGTATATCCCCAACTGACAGATGTTTCCTTTTTGACTTGATGTATGACGAGCCTTGTCCTAGATGACTTCTTCCTTTCCTTCAATGTCCAGTGAGGTTCCCAAGAGCTATATCCTTCATGTTTTCTCTGTCATGGATTTTTGTCCTTCATGATTCCCATGGTGATGTCATAACCTCTTGTTTCTAATTCTTTCATGATGCTATGGTGCATCTTATCATTGTCATATCAATTTCTTATGATAGGACCCTTTTGTGAGGGATATTATCCCAATCATAGAGATCTGTTACTCCCTCTTTCCTTGGCCCTTTTCTTTCTACACATGATTTAGTCCTTTACCCTTCAATACTTTTGCCATCAACTTGTCTTTCTCTATTTAGCATAGAGACCATAAGTTGTCGAATGAGGTGGTATCCCATGGATATTTGTTAGTGCATTATGGTTATCTTCCTTTCTAGGTCTTGTAGATGGAAGATATCCTACATCCTTTGATACCCTTTACTTTCATGTAGATTAGATTTTATGTGACCTTCTTCATTGCATCTTTAGAGAATGAGCTTATCATCTACGTCATTTTGATGTCTCCAATATTGCTATGTGAGGGGATCTTTCATAAGCATCCCTTTATATAAATTTAGAGGAGACCTATTGAAATGTTTAATGACTTCAACTTTTTAGAGGATTATGACTATCCTCCTTTATGCCAGGAATCTTGATGACCCATCCAACTTATAGATGTCCTTGCAATCATAAAATCATTTGACCAAACTTAATTATAGAATGAAATGACACTTGTCATGTGAAGATGAAATCTTCACCTTGATCATGTTGATGATGGTTGAAGAAGATGTATGAGGGCTTCTTCTTGGATGATCTTCTTTCAAGTGAGAAAGCCTTTCCTTAAATAGAAAAGGTTGCTCCCTTTTGATGAGGATGATTTGCTGCTTCCTCGGATGGTCTTCTTCTAGGGCAAGGAGATGATCCTTGCTTGATTTCATAACCTTTTAGATGACAATGCCTTCAATATGCTTTGCCTTCTTTTGTAGATCGGGATTGCTCCTAGGGTTTCACCTTTCTCCAAGATGATGTGATCTTCATTTTGAAATCCTTCGAGCTGCCTTGTTTTGTATACATCTTGATGAGGGTCTTGGTGGCCTTTTGATGAGGATTGTGGGGACACAAGTTCTTGTTGCTTTAGACTGTCTCTTTGATTGGATAGACAAACTTGCTGATGTAGACTGTTGTTTTAG
Source organism: Pinus taeda (assembly GCA_000404065.3). NCBI lineage: Eukaryota > Viridiplantae > Streptophyta > Pinopsida > Pinales > Pinaceae > Pinus > Pinus taeda. The sequence goes on along the minus strand of APFE030246694.1, from coordinate 269,213 downwards.
ATTGCTAGGGTTTGATCAAGATTGGGGTATGTTTCTTTAATGCAGATCTTGATGTTCTTTAGCTTGCTTTGATGCCTTGCTAGAAACTTGATCCTTGAAATGTCTCTTTTCTACTCTTCCTTTGACTGTAACCATAACTTTGATACCATGTTGAAGAATCTAGGGCAGTTAGAGTTGATTAGATTCTTCTTAGCATGATAACTATTTGTGAGGTATTTTGTCTTTAGCTTATTAGCACAATCTTTTACTTGATATCCTTAGTGTGTGTATTTCTTAATTCATCAAATAGCTACCAAAACAAAGAGACAAGAACAGAAGATGTTGGGATTCTGCCAGGGCCAAAACCTCTCCCTCTTGGAGAGGAAAACCCGCACAAAATTCTTCTTATAGAGATTCCAATTGACGAATACCAAGACCATGACCCTTGAGCTATAATGCCATTCCAAGATTAAGACACCAATGACCAATCCTCTTCTTCGTCATTGCTGAGTTCATTATCACTGCACCACTAAGATCTTCCTTGATGCTGTCATCACTGAAAACATTATTGTGCCTCTATTGAGATACTCAGTATGACAATGAGATCATTGCTTCTGCACCATTACTCCATCTTCACATAGATCATTGTTGCATTGTCTCAACTTGATAAATTATGGTATGTTCTATGTTTAGAGCAGTTTACTTATTTTTCTTCTTATTAACCACAGATTAGCAATCAAATATACATTAAGTAAAATGCAGATAGAACATTAATTGATCAATAGAAAACAAGCCAAGACAAGAGACACAAGATGTGGCGGCTAGCAAGAGACAAACCCCAATGCAGGGAAACCCTTTGATCAAATCTTCTTTTATCTTCAATAGTTCAGTAGAGAGAAATAGTACAAAATCTGAATTCTGTAATTTTATATCAGCAGCAACAAACCCTAGATCAGCAAAATCAAACTTGGTCAAACTAGTTGAAATTGACCTCTAAAATACTTGGTCAATTTCTGGTCAACTTGTCCTTGAATAACCTGAAGAAACAAACCTTGAAGAGCCCCAAAAGTTCAATCAATATGCAGATTTCTGAAGTCAACTACAGCGCTAAACTAGGGCAATCAATACCGGTCAAACTAGAGGTCAGATCGCCTCGAGTGTGCCAAAAATTGCAGCCTGCCTAGGAGAGGCAACTACACCCACTCTGCACTTCTGGAAGGTCAACGCTTGGTCAACGCTGGTCAAAGAGATGACTTGCTGTGCTAGCGTCCTTTTTCCTGTGTGTTCTTTGCCCTAGGACGTCTTCCTTTTCATCCACACGTGTGAGAGAGAGAGAGAGGCTCCTTTTATGCATAGGAGAGAGAGAGAAGATGAGTGAATTGAATTGTCCAAATGAGGAGAATGCTCCTTGTATTTATATGCAAACGTTGAGGTCGAATAGACATCACTGTTGGGCTTCTGAACCTACATAAGTTTGCTGGCCGACCTTGACAATTTGTCCATAATCAAAATAAATTCATATCTCCATAAATACTTATCGGAATTGGATGATGTTTAGATCAATCCTACACCTCTCAATGAGAGGAATCTAGGGAAAATATCAAAAGCCATAAATAAGGTGATCCAATTTTAACACTCCTTCTCAACTAGGGAGAACTTCATCTGCAATCCGTTAGACTGTCATTGCTATCCATCCATCAAATGCACTGTCCTGTACAACTTGACCCCACTCTGCTTTGTTCGAACTATGAAGAAGAAGAAATGATCGAGGATGTATCATACCATCCTCCACTGACCTAAAGTTAGTCTCAGAGTGTGAACCACTCTCACTGATCCCAGATCAGTATCATTGGTCCCAGATCAATGGAGGTCATCCTAGCATAGGGAGTGCAGTAGATACAGCGATGCGTCCATCCATAGTACTACTAGGGTCCATATCCTCATTTCCTTGCTCATTGATCAGATGAGAGGTACTTCCCATGAGTCCCAGATTGCATGGGTAGGATGCCTCGACAGGAGAACTAATCATCTTGTCCACAGGAGAACGAATCATCCTATCCAGTGGATGCCACAGAGAACTAATCATCCTGGCCTACAGGAGAACTAATCATCCTACTCCACAGTCGCCACGGAGAACGAATCATCCTGGCCCACAGGAGAACTAATCATCCTGTTCCACAATCGCCACAGGGTGTCACAGGGGAAGGTTGAACCTTTACCCTGTACATAGTGCACCACTAGGGGATGGTGAGTCGCCTTATGGTCACATGTCGCTTCAAGAAGTACCTCGCACCCCCCTGGAGCTCCCAGAGCTCAATACATCATACTCGACCCTCATAAGAGGGTCTTTGAACGACACCAAGTCGTTCTCGGAAAGTCAGGAATTTGACCTTTCCTAGGGGTTTTGTCAAAATGTCGGCGACCTGTTCATCTATATTGATATGTTGGAGCCTTATTGCTTCTCGTTGCACCATATCTCGAATATAGTGGTACCTAATAGCGATATGCTTGGAGTGATCATGAAATACGAGATTCTCTGATAAACGGATCCTACTTTGGTTGTCACACAGAATCACGGTGGTATCCAATGTAAATCCAAACAGCTCACTGAAGAGCTTTCGCAACCAGACTACCTCACAGGAGGCCATGCTAGCAGCAATGTACTCTGCCTCAGCGGTGCTCAAAGCCACTGGCTTTTGCTTACTGCTCATCCAGGATATCGAGGCAGATCTCAAAGAGAAACAGTATCTGGAAGTGCTTTTCCGATCCACCACACTGCCTGCCCAATCAGCATCAGTATACCCAATAGTCTCACATCTCCGGCATTGTATCTCAACCCATGAGTGATTGTGCCACGAAGATATCTCAACAGATTCTTGGCACCAATCCAATGTGAGTGGTGACACTCAACCATATGTTGACTCAATGTGTTGACTGCAAAGCATATATCTGGACGGGAGTTCACCAACAACATTAATGCTCCGATGAGTTGATGATACTCGGTAGCATTTCGTAAAACATGTCTGGTAGCACTACCGCTTAACTTCTTGAAGTCAAGCTCCATTGGGGTAGTTACAGGCTTGCAGTCCACCATGCTGAATCTCTCCAATATCTTCACCACATATTTTCCTTGAGATAGGAAAATCTCCCCTGGTTTTTGCCAGAATTCCAGTGCTAGGAAATACTGCATAAGTCCTAGGTCTTTCATCTTGAACTCAAAAGCCAACTCCCTCTTCCATTCGTGAATGAGAGGGTTTGCACCTGTTAGAAAGAGGTTGTCAACATATAGCACCGGTATGAGAGGCTTGTCATCTATAACCTTAAAGTAAAGGTTAGGGTTGGCTTCACTCCTAGTGAATCCCAACTTCATCAAGTAGCTATCAATCCTCTCATACCATGCTCGGGGTGCTTGTTTTAGCCCATAGAGGGCCTTTTTCAACCTGCACACATGAGATTCTCGATCATAAATCTCAAATCCTTCTGGTTGCTCCACATAGACCTCCTCTTTGATTGAACCATGTAAGAACACAACCTTGACATCCATCTGATGTAGGTTCCATCCTTGCGAAGCAGCAAGGGCTATGATCGAGCAGATGGTGGTATATCGGGCAACAGGTGCAAATATCTCGTCATAGTCTATACCTTCCTTCTGGGAGAAGCCACGAGTGACAAAACGAGCTTTATACTTTTCCATACTTCCATCAATTGCATGCTTTATCTTGTAAAGCCATTTTGAAGTGAAAATTGCTCTGTTTGTGGTCTGGGGACCACATCCCAAACATCGTTTTTCTCATATTCCTCGGTCATAGCATCTTACCATACTTGATGCTTGACGACACCTGTGAATGACGAAGGCTCATTTTGGATGATTGTGCTCATGATGGTCAGGTATCCCTGATACCTGTTCTGCTTCTTACTTTCACGGAAGGTTCCTCGGGGTGCAATGTGTTCTTCCACATCAGGCATCCCCTCATTTTCCTTTTCCTTCGGTTCATCGGTGTCAGCTTCTTTAGATCCCTTTAAAGTAGGAATATTGTCTACTTTGCTAAGAGCCATATCTTTGTCAAAGGTGACATCATGACTAATCTCGACTTCCCTTTGACCAGCTACATAGATTCTATAGCCCTTAGTATTTTCGATATAGCCCACGAAGATTCCTTTCTTTCCAGATGCACCCAATTTATTCCTTTTCTCTTTCGGCACATGAAAATATATAGGGCTTCCAAAAATTCTAAAATGAGATACGTCATGTTTCTTACCGGAGAACATTTCTTCGGAAGTCTTGGAATCCAATGCTTGATGAGGGCATCGGTTTTGTACATATACGATGGTATTTGCAGCTTCGGCCCATAGAAACTTTGGAAGTCTTTGATCATGGAGCATAGCACGGATAGCTTCCACAATTGTACGATTCATCTTTTCCGCCACACCATTCTGCTCAGGAGTATATGGTGTAGTAGTCTCCCTCTTAATGCCAGCCTCTGTACAAAATTCATGAAACTCGTTGGATTCATATTCAGTCCCATTATCAGTCCTTAAGATCTTGATCTTCTTTTCAGTTTGATTCTCAATCAAGGCTTTGAAGTGCCGAAACCAGGAGAACACTTCATCCTTCTTTTTCAAGAAGTATATCCAAGTCTTGCGAGAATAATCATCTGTAAAAGTGAGGTAATATAAATATCCTCCCAAGGAGTTCACAGGCATCATACCGAATATGTATGAGTGAACCAACTGCAATATATCGAAGGTCTTGATTTGGCTTGAGGGGAATGGTCCCCTTTTGAGCTTTCCTTCAGCACATCCTGGACATACACCTTCTTGCATCTGAACTTGGGCATCCCGGTCACCATTTTTCTTACATCGGGTAGAGCTTTATAATGAAGGTGAGCAAACCTCCGATGCCATAGTTCGGACTAAAGAGATGTGTCACAAGACATGACACCCAACAGACTTCCTCCGACCGAATATAATGAATCAACTCAAAACCCAAGAGTAAATGCATCTTTAAAGTTCTTTTTCCATACACGTACCTTGCCATCGCTGAAAGCCACCTTGTAGCCTTTGTCTTCCATTGCCGAAATGGACATCGGGTTCTTTTTGAGATTAGGTACATATAATACATCTTGTAAGTGAATGGTATTACCTTGATTCAATTGAAGAGTGACATTTCCTACGCCTTTCACGGGATATTTTGAATTATCTCCAAGAACAATTTCCAAGTTGGTCTCCTTCTCTATCAGATTATAGAGAGCTTCTTTGTAACCAGTGAAGTGCCTTGAGGCACCACTATCAATAAGCCAATTTCCCAGCGAGTCCGGGGGAGCAGTAGTAGATAGAGCAGCTGGTAGAAAAGGCAGAGGGATGACCTTTAAGTATGGGCATTTCTTGCTCTTCCATCCTTGTTTCTTCTTGAATGCATCTGGCCATTAATTCCTCAAATCCAGGAATTACGTTATTGTTGAGAAGAGTAGTCCTGAATATATACCATTCAGATGGCAGTCTTCCAAGAGTTGTGAGTGTCATTTCCATGTCAGGATTACTTCCCAATAGATAGGAGATCGTTCTTGATCTTGGTGATCCTTAAGAAATATGCTTGCATACTCTCATCTTTTCCCTTCTTAATTTCCTTCAGCTTATTTCTAAAAAGAAAGACTTGATTTGCATCATTAACTTTAAATAAACTCACCAGTCTATCGTAGATTTCTTTGGAGGTGTTCAGCTCGGAAACATAGGCCACCAAGCGCTTATCGATAGAGTCCCAGATGATCTTCCTTGCTTTGACTTCTCCCTTGGTCCATTTGTTCCTAGCAGCAGCGGATGGATTTGATGGAGGCTTAACAATCCCGCCTCTCACATGGTCCAACACTTCCTTCTCTTCTAATGTTAGATCGAGAGACATCTTCCATTTGTAATAGTCAGACTTCTCATGGAGTTTGTCTTCAGCAGGGAAGTTTGTTGAGGACCCCATGATTTTCTTTCTAAGATAGCCTTGCCAACCTTCTCTTCGGTTCTTGCTCTTGCTCTTGCTCTTGCTTGTGCTTTGTCTTCACCTCACCTCTGATACCATGTTAAATTATGGTATGTTCTATGCTTAGAGCAGTTTACTTATTTTTCTTCTTATTAGCCATAGATTAGAAATCACATATTCATTAAGTAAAGTGCATATAGAACATTAAATGATCAACAAAAAACAAGCCAAGACAAGAGACACAAGATGTGGTGGCTAGCCAGCGACAAACCCCAATGCGGGGAAACCCTTTGATCAAATCTTCTTTTATCTTCAATAGTTCAACGGAGAAATAGTACAAAATCTAAATTCTGTAATTTTATATCAATAGTAGCAAACCCTAGATCAACAAAGTCAAACTTGGTCAAACTCGTTGAAATTGACCTCTAAAATACTTGGTCAATTTCTAGTCAACTTGTCCTCGAACAGCCTGAAGAAACAGCCCTTGAACAGCCCCAAAAGTTCAGTTAATATGCAGATTTTTGAAGTCAATTGCAGCCCTAAACTAGGGCAGACAATACCGGTCAAACCAAAGGTCAGATCGCCTCGATTTTTGTGCCAAAAATTGCGGCCTGCCTAGGAGAGGCAACCACACCCAATCTGCACTTCTGGAAGGTCAACGCTTGGTCAACACTGGTCTAAGAGATGACCTGCGGCCCTAGCGTCCTTTCTCCGTCTTCTTTGCTCTAGGATGTCTTCCTTTTCATCCACACGTGTGAGAGAGAGAGGCTCCTTTTATGCGTAGGGGAGAGAGAGAGAAGATGAGTGAATTGAATTGTCCAAATGAGAATGCTCCTTGTATTTATATGCAAACATTGAGGTTGAATAGACATGACTGTTGGGCTTCTGAACCTACATAAGTTTGCTGGCCGACCTTGACAATTTGTCCATAATCAAAATAAATTCATATCTCCATAAATACTTATCGAAATCGGATGATGTTTAGATCAATCCTACACCTCTCAATGGGAGGAATCTAGGAAAATATCAGAAGCCATAAATAAGGTGATCCACATGGAGTTTTGCCCTAGTTGCCAATTTTAACATAACTACATCATCATTAATGTGTCATCTTGTTGCACTACTACAGAGATCTTCCTGAGACCATGATTGTGACTATACTTAGATCATGACTGTGTCTTGATGATATGCTGAGATTGTATGATCCTCTCCATCGTAGATACATCAAGACTGCGAGATCAAGGCTGTGACTGTGTATACATAGAAGCCAAGACAAAGTGTGATTGAGGTTCTTTTTATGTATGCCAAGACTGTAACTTCCGAGACAATAGTCACTAAATTCGAGAAGAGATCGTGGTCATGAGACTATTATATTTCACTGTGTTCATCACTGAAGATAGCAGAGGTATCCAAAGTCCTTTTTCCCACAAAAATTCATAGAGAAACCCGAGATTATGTGTCACTGTGCTTGCTTGAGATTTCAGAGATATTATGTGAAGATGTTACAATGTTTATCATCGACATCCTTACTGTGCCATCGAAATTCCAGAGTGATCCGAAGTTATGTCCTCCTGTGATTACTCCAGCTGCGTATTTATAGGTGTTAGTCCATGTATGCAAGCCGACGCGAACTTAGTGAACCGCTGCATCCTTTTATTGAGCTGACATGTCATCTATATATACTTTGAAGCCGACTTGACTGTCTTTCACATTGTTTTGCTGGTATTCTTCTTCTTTGAAGATGGTTATTGTCTTGGAGGGCTACTTGACACTAGGTTGACCCATATTCATGCTCAAGAAGAGCTCTTTAACATGATTTTGATTCTTTGACTTTCCTAGACCTATGGAATGAGCAAGAAACTCATTCGAATAATTTACAAAAATAATATTTCTTTTTCTTGACAAGTACAAAGAACAAAATTACATTTACAAATACCGAACCTAGTTACACTTTTCTTCAACAAGAGGCAACTCCAATTTGTAAGCCTTACTTCCAATTCTCTGCAGCACCTTTTAGGGACCATACTAAGTGGGTGTTAATTTATTGTCCTTTTTTTCTTAAGGGATATATGTGTGTATGGTTGTAGCTTAAAAATTATGTAATCCTCCACTTCAAATTCCCTTTCACTACAATGTTGATTTGCTGTTTGTCTCATCCTATTTTGTGCTATGGCCAAGTTGTCCTTCAATAGTTGGATAACTTGTTGTTGGTGCTCTATGTGGTCCTCCACTGCTTGAACTTTGCTTTCCCTCTCAAGGGTGATGTGATGGATGGAGCCATAACATGCCATAGACGGAGACATTTTTGATGGAGTATGAAATGTGTCGTATCACCATTCTTCCAAGGGCAACCACTTGATCCATTGTGTCTATTGGATGTAAAGCAATGAATATATCCTTTTAGACATTTATTCACAATCTCAGTTTGCTCACCAAATTGAGGATGATAAGAGTAATTGTGAGCGAATTACTAAAATACTAGAGAAAATTGGATCTCTATCACTTCAATAATCTTAACAAACTTGCTGTAATAGCCCATCAATCCTAAGAATCCTCAAATATTCTTCAAGGGTTTGGAAATTGGCTATTCCATCCTAGCTTTAATTTTGTTAGGGTCCACTTTGATGTCTTCGTAAAGAGAATTGCTCCTTGCAACTCATGTAATGATTCATCAAGACAATTATAGGAAACTTATCTTTAATGAACATCTAGTTGAGCTCTCTATAATCTAGACACATATGCCATGAACTTAAATTTTTGTAAATCATCACCATTGGTGAAGAGAAAGCTCTTTGGCTAGATCGAATGATGTATCTTTTAATATTTCTTGAACTGTATGCTCAATCTCACTCTTTTGTGCATATGGATTCCTGTAAGGTTTGATGTGAGGTGGTACACTTCTCAATTGTAAATGAATAATAGCATGGCCATGATCTCGAGTAGGTGGAAGACCTTAAGGCATTGTTACCACAAAATCTATCACCCACTATGTGTAAAAGTCCCAAGCGCTTGGGTGTAGACTTGTTTAATTATGAGCTTGGCCATTGTCTCCTCACCAACTCTCTTGTTTACTTTAGACCAAGGATGGACCTAAGTCAAGGTGGGCTTTCTCTATGGGTCGCTAGGCTTACTTCATATAGTATGGAATTAGAGTAAAGAAAGCTTAGCAACTTTCAACAAAACAAGAAAGAAAATTATTTTTTATGTTTGTTTGGGGGTGATGGATGAAAGGGGATGACCAAAGCCTTATTGTTTGGGCTATGGAAGTCATGCATGCACTTTAGACAATGGTTGTAATGAAGGATTAGGGGTTATAGATAGGAAAAGTGGTTTGGTCTAGAATTGTTGAGAAATCAATGCTTATAGGAATTAGGGTTTGATTCCTCTTTCTTGATAATTACTTGTGAGTTATGTTGGCTTCTTTTACATCTTTATTAGATTATCTTTCATCAAGTATTTACCAAATTAAATGTATATGAAGACTAGAAGAACAAGAGACACAAGATGTAGGCATGCAGCTAGGGAAAAACCCCTCCAAGGGGAAAACCCAATCCAACTCTTCCACTTGTAGATTCAAATCAAGATGAGACAATCCAAGACTCTTTTGACCTAGACCTCCTCCAATCACCAAGTGAACCCTTCCTTCCAATAAATGATCCCTGTCAAAGTCTCCAAGTGACAACTTCTGAGTAGCAGCTACGATCCATAATTTCGGCCCCCAACAACATATTTTGTCTCCTAGCTACATAATTTTGGACTTGCAGCAGACTTAGAATTTCGGCCCCAACAACTGCCCAGAAACTTCGTACGTGTGAGATAGATAGCCAAAAAACTCGAATTAGGTCTTCCCAACTTCTTTTGTCTTTCTCTAGCTACTTCACTCTCTTCTTTGCTTCTCTTCCTTGAAGATCGAACTTGTTGAATGAGTGAGACAAATAGGTTGAATTTCCTCTCTATATACAACCTTTCTGCTGGGTCAAATTACCCTAATGTAGGCCGACTTCATGGGGATATGGCCGACTTTGTGTGGAGGTGACAAATAACCTTTTTGATTCAAAATATTTCTTTTTACATGATACAAAAGCCCAAGAAGGGTCTAATAAAAATGACAATGACTCTATTGACTCAATATAAATCCTAGAAGCCTTCAATGGAGGCTTTGACCTATAAAACATTGACCCAAGCATGAACACATGCTTTAATAAGTCATTTTCTTTAATAATAATTTTTTTTGTTGATAAGTACAATTATGGAGACCAACACTAGTTACATTCTTCAACAAGAACAACCCTAACTGATCTAGAAGTGGCTTTGTTTAAGGAAAGGAACTGTGCTTTCACTGACTGAAGATGTCTAGAACATGTAATTCCTATTCCTTTAGACAAAGTAACAAGAAGGCAAAAATTACCTCCTCCAATGTAGCAAGGCTGCTCTCTATCAAATTAATTTTTACAATTAAAGCCTGCTAGAAAATATGTTTGTTTGGGGGAATGGATGAAAGGGGATGACCAAAGCCTTGTTGTTTGGGCTATGGAAGTCATGCATGCAACTTTAGATGACAGTTGTAATGAAGGATTATGGGTTATAGGTAGGAAAAGTAGCTTGGTCTAGAACAACCCTAATTGATCTAGGAGTGGCCTTGTTTAAGGAAAGGAACCGTGCTTTTATTCATTGAGGATGTCTAGAACATATAATTCCTATTCCTTTAGACAAAGTAACAAGAAGGTAAAAATTGTTTCCTACAATGTAGCAAGGCTGCTCTCTATGGCTCTCAAATTAACTTTTATAATTAAAACCTTCTAGAAAATGTCTCTAATGGTGCACCTAGGACATGTAGCCATATATAACTCCACAAGCATGGCTTACTCAGAAGTTCTTCCATTAATCAACGTCCAATCCAAATGGAGAGAGAAAACCCTTATATAGGTTTAAGCTCCCTCTCCTCTTTACAATAAAATATGAACTGTTTCCCTCGATCCACTTTTCTTTCTAACGAGTAGTCATAAAATAATCCTTTCAAACAAGCCTTTTATGAAAAGTAGAAAGTGTTTGTTGAGATCTACGATTTCTTCTAGGAGGTTACAATAAAATATCCTAGGAAAACCATTATAATAATATCCACAAGTAACTAACTTAAATAGCCAAGTGCAACAACAATAAAATATTGAAGTTACTTTCTACTACATCCAAAAACAGAGTCTAGCAGCTGGGAACTTCCTTTGTTTGAGGGATTGACCATGTCTAGGTTCCAGAAACAGCAAGTGAGATCCCTGTTCAGATGTGCTCCCTCCTAGAAGTGTCCCATATGTGAATCCATGAATGTCTGTGCTAGATAACCACTCCATCCACCTGAGTGGCCTCTTCATGTGAAACGTCCCATCGAAGTGCATAAAATGGAGCCCCTCACTTATGCACGAGTAATGTAACAAACAAGCCCAATGACCAAGTTAAGACCCTCCAAAGTGGATATGTGCAAAATGTTTCTTAAAAAAACTTTAGCCAATTCACTCACGTCCATATCTATGCAAAATATGAGAGGATGAGCCATGAAGTGGTTTGTAGATGCTATATCCTCCTCAAATCATGTGCAACGTAGTTCAGTGCTTTACTAGAAGTTGGGTGCCAACTTAAAAGCGGGAATGGCCTCCTCAAACAACTCACTGTGCAAGATGTCACAGTGCCCAATGTAAGAATACAATGCTCAAGGCAAAGGTTCCTGAAAGAGGTGCACATGTGACTATACAAGGAGGAAATCACCTCATCAGAATGTGTGCCAAAGGCCATTTTAACTATCGAAATCTCCTTTAGAAGTTGGCATTCCTCCTCACAAAGTGGATCTGTATTGGATCTTGTGTAAAGGTATGTCAAAGGGTTGGTAGAACATCTTGCTAACTAACCACTATTAGTAAGTTGAACACTCCTTGCAATATGATGCTTAAATAGGTCGATCTAGCTTTGTTCTTATTACAATAGCAGAACCAAATGAAGAGCGCAGTGCTGTAAGGTGCCTGGAATGTGCCTTTTCAACCCAACTTCCAAATATGAAGATAAACTTGTTGTCTGATGAAGAATCCATGTATAACTATTCTGAAAGGCTTCCTTGTCATGTTTATTTTTTGCTGTCTCAGATCAGTAATTGCAGCATGACCAAAACATATATTTCCTGTACACAGATAGGCTGATAGCTGCTAATTTTGAAATAAAACTCAGGTATAGAAGTGTGAAGTAGTACAGGTCTCGAAGTGGGGTAACCACTGTCACAGATGCATAGAAGGTCTGGAGATGGCATGTAATTCTTCCCAAGTGTGAGTCCTTGCCATTGCTGTCTTAGAACAGCAAATGAAGATATGTTTGAACCATAGTTTTAAAAATTGGCTGGTTCAAACCAGAAATCGGTCAAATCGGCTGGTCAGCAAATCTCGGGATCAAACTGGTCCCATAAATGTAATGGAATCAGCTGGTTGGGACCTAACCAACCAGTCCTGACTGGCCGATTTGGTCACAAACCAGTTAGTCCAGATGCCATGCTGGTGGACAGAAAGATGGGTCCTGCGGGTGGTTTTTAGCAAACCATGGGCAGCTTTCCCCCCAAATCTGCTAACTTATAAAAGCAAGTTCAAGCTCCCATTTGCCTAACACATTTGATTTCTAGTGTTTGTGAGAATTTGAGAGCTAGTGCTGCAACAACATTGAGTTTTGGAGCAACAACAAGAAGTTTGGAGGTTCTTTGTCATCTTGGAGGAGCTTTCTAGTGGAGTTGGCATCTTTGGGAGGAGACTTCATCAACTAGTTTTCATTTCAATCTCCTAGGTATGATTTTTCCCTAACAAATTTTCATATTTCATTGCTATCTCAGTTTTTAATTTTTTTCTGTCTTTCAAGTTTCAATTTTCAAGTTAAAAAACATCAAGGAAGAAGGATAGTGTTGATCATAGGTTGTACTTTTTTCTATTTTATTTGTGGATCTCTTTCCTTCCAAATCTGAAATTTCACCATCCATTATGGCCCCAAAAGCCAAAGACGTTGCATGGATTCACTGTGATGTTGTTGATGGCAAAATGCTGTGCAAATATTGCAAGCACCCAATGGGATGAGGGGGTATTTGTAGTTTGAAACAACACTTGGCTGGTTTAAGAGGCCAAGTAACCCCCAGTGATGTACAAGATAAAGTGATATGGCCTATTAGGAAAGAATACCTTGAAAAGTTTGAGAAGTATCAGGAGGCAAAGGCTAGGGAAAAGGCTATACAAGATGAAATTGTAGGGAAGAAGGAACTTGGAGAAGCTATGGCTAGGAGAGAAGCAAGTGGGTATGATGATTTTGACCTTGAAGATTCATCTACCCCTTCCACCAATCCCCATGACCCCTATCGTTATGTTCCTCCCCCTCTTGTGTCTCACTCTCAACTTCAAGGCCAAGCCAAAGGTAAAAAAATGATGAACATTAAGAGCTATTTCACACCTTCCTCCACCTATGCCTTGGTTACTGCTAGTGCCATTGCCTCCCAACTAAGTCTAAGGCAACTCACCTTGGATGCTCATTGGAAAAAGTAATGCAAAGATGTTGCTTTTGAATACATTGCTAGATGGTGGTATGATGTAGATATCCCCTTTAATGATACTCGCTCACCTTATTACCAAGTTATGTGGTATGCTTCTATCGTTGCAAGAAAGGGCTTCAAAGGACCTACTATGGATGACTTGAGGGGAACTCTTTTGCAAAGAGAGATTGCATCCATTGGAGAATATTTGACTGAATTTAAAGAGTCATGGACCAAAACAGGTTCTTCCATCATGTCATATGGATGGACTGATGGAAAAAACCGCACTATCATAAATTTCCTTGTCTTTCGCGCTCAAGGAACCATGTTTTTGAGAGCTGTTTATGCATATGATAGGGTGAAATATGTCGACCTATTATTTGAGCTTTTGGATGAGATTGTTAAAACAATGGGGGAATAGAATGTTGTGTAGGGCATCATCAATAATGCCTCAAACTATGTTCTTGCTGGAAAGATGTTAGAGGCCAAATATAGGACCATATTTTGGACCCCATGTGCTGCACATTGCATAGACATCATGCTTGAGGACATAGGAAAAGTGGAGTGGGTAAAGAACACTGAAGAACATGCTAAGAGTATCACAAAATACATCTACAACCACTCATGGGAATTGAGCCTAATGAGGAAAACCACTGGGGGTAGGGAGCTTGTTAGGCTCGCCATCACAAGATTTGCAACTCACTTCCTCACATTGCAATCTCGCACTTCCCAATAACAAAACTTGCTGAAAATGTTTTTCAGTGATGACTGGAATTCATCTCGGTGTGCTGGCAGAGCAGATGGAAAAGACACAAAAAAGAAAGTTTTTGGTAACACTTTTTGGAAAAAAAGTAGCAGAGTTTTTCAAAATTGGTGAGCCCCTTGTTAAGGTGTTACGGTTGGTGGATGGAGAAAAACTGGCCATGGGCTACATCTATGAAGCTATGGATTAGGCAAAGCAGCATATTTGGGCAGCCTACAAGGACAGAGTAGGGAAATATGGGCCTATTTGGGAAATCATTGATAACGGATGGAACAATCAACTGCATCATCCTATACATCCATCCGAGTATTTCTTGAACCCAAAGTATCATTATAAAGCTAATCTCAGAGAAGATCATATTGGGGAGGTCAGAGATGGGTTGTACAAGTGCTTGGAATGCATGGTACTTGATAAGTCGCAGCAGTTGGAAATACATCAACAACTCATAACTTTCTCTAGGGCCACAAACACATTTGGCAAAAATCTAGCAAAGATTGCAAGAGATGTGGATCAACCAGGTAAACAATTCCAATTTATTTTTATTTTTTTGTAAAGTTGAATTGTTCAAAATTGAAGTTGTATTTGTATTTTGAAAATTTTTCAAACTTACCATCTAAATTGTTGAACAATGATCTAACTCTAGTCTTTGTCGTTGTAGCACATTGGTGGGAGTCGTTTGGAAGCCATTGTCCTCAACTGCAAAAGTTTGCAGTTAGAGTTCTCAGCTAAACTTGCATTGCTTCTAAGTGTGAGCACAATTGGTCTGTTTTTGAATGGATTCACATGAAGAAGAGAAATCGTTTGGAACAAAAATGATCAAATGATCTTGTCTTCGTGCAGTGAACCTTTGACTAGGCACAACCAGTTGTTGAACAAAAGACTTGATACAAATCGCATTTGTTGGATGATATTGTTCCAACTTTAGAATGGGTGGAGGAGACTCATCCAACTGAGTTTGATGTTGATTTTGATATTGATGCCATGGAGTTGGGGGGCGTTGATCCCAATGCAGATCTAGTAGTTGAACCAGTAGTTGG
The DNA here is from genome assembly GCA_000404065.3 of Pinus taeda. NCBI lineage: Eukaryota > Viridiplantae > Streptophyta > Pinopsida > Pinales > Pinaceae > Pinus > Pinus taeda. Next base: position 253,926 of record APFE030246694.1, on the reverse strand, counting down.
AGGAAGTAAACCACCAAGACCAAGCATGGCACATGGTATTGGCGAGGGGAGCAGTAGTTGTGCAGCTCGGCCAACTCATGCTTCTAGTTGCTAGGCCTAGTACTGCTATTGAGGTTGGAGACGATTGTGAGGAGTCCTTAGACTATGAGCTAGATGATGTTTATGTAGCTCCTTTCGATGATCCTATGTCTAGTAATGGTGATGAGTTTGATGAGTGATCATGTTGATCAATGATTTGTAGTGGGCTAGTGGCCTAGTAACTTGAGTTTTACCATTGTTTTTGGACTCTAGAAGCTATTTAGAGCCTCATTGGTTATATATTTTGTTGATGATATCATTGATATGTATTGCATTTGGTGCCATTTTGATATATGCACCTTTACATGGTATATAGATGAGAAGAATTTCCATAATTTGTCTCTAATGGTTTGGAATCATGGTTTGAACTTCATAATCTTAAAAATAAGTTTTTTCATTAAAAAATAAATATTTTATATATTTTTTTTCAATTCCGGTTTATTGAATCTGGTTTCGGTTCGAATCAAGGTTAGATAGGTGACATATTCGATGCCCAGTTCCAGTTTTTAAAAAATGGGTTCATTGAAAGTACATGTATCTCAATGAGGCTCACAAAGAAGAGTTTTATTTATGAGATATTCCTTTTTGAACTAGCAGACAAAACTTTGACTTTGCTTAGAAGTTTACTGACTTGGTCCTCTTCCATGTCACAGTCAAGAGGATGAAAATGGATTACTCTTCTATGGTCATTGGTAGTAGCATATTCTCATCGTTTTGGCTGCTCTCCTCAATTGCCTCAATAGATTTAGATGGAAACCTTGTTCTCTACTTTATATCAACATCATCCCCATCATAGTCTATATACTTTTGATTTTTCATTTACAAAATGTCTTTCATGCTTGCATCCCATGATCCACAAATTCATTGTTAATTCCATTTGTTAATTTCTTTATTTTCATGAAAGGGTTAGTTGAACCAATCTTCCTATGAGGATGTTTGCTCCCAAATGATTTAAAAAGATTACCAGCTGCCACTTTAGTCTTGATAGGTTATATGGTAGAAAATGAGTTCATAGGCCGCTCAGTAGTATGCCTGCTCTAGATGCTGAAGCCTTCTTATATATTGTTAAGACCATGGTTTATATCCTCTAATACAATGTCATGAGGGTCATTCAATCCTACCAAAATACGATTATTGAGTCATTGTTTCTTTTTAACAAAAGTTTCGAGTCCAATTGTCTTTCATAAGGCATCATAGAGTGTTTGAATATAAAAGTTGTCTAAACAGGTTTCACCATTAACAATATTAAAAACTGGCTTTGCAATGACTTCCACTTAAGGGTTCTATTGATGGTGCTAGACCTGCCAACATTCAAGGGATCTCCCCGATATGAAGTCCTAATTAGACCTCACACCGTTTGGTGTAGGAGTCCTATCCGGAATACGGCCTGGTTGCTGATGCAATGGGATCTAATGGTGTGCCTTGGCTGCAATCACACTTAGAGTGATGTATAATGACTTTGGTGAGAACAAGTGTGTGACCCTGTGGAAAGTCAAGTGCGATGCATGAAGGTTCTAACACGCGGAAGGGAAAATGAGTGAGCCCCTTAGAAGCCTGTAATAGTACGCAGGTTGAAAGGAACACACGAGCATAAATGACATCACAAGCTATATGCGAAATAGTTCACAAGTTAACAATGATGAATTAAATAACAACACGCATTCAACAAGATTCGTGCCAATGCAAACGAAATAGTTCATAAGCATAAGCATAAGTTAAATAACATACATTACAAACATAACAAGAATAGTCCTACTATATTTACAACATATGTATGAAAATATGCCAGCTCTGAGCTTTTATTAAGTGAAAGTTCCATTCATACATACAACATTGACAGATCACTAGCCCCAATAGTGGAACGTAAAGTCAACATCACCTTCTCCTCCAAAGAAAGATACTCCCTCTATGCTACGGAGAAGCCAAGGCTATCACAAAATCCCAAGCTCCTGATTCTAAGCCTAAGCCTAGCCAAAGAATTGGCTCCCCAAAAGCCCTTTGCATGAGTTATGAGGATGTATTTATAACAAGAGGGGGTGGCTCTTCAACTCCCTTTGTGACTCTTGGAATACCCTCATAACTCTTCAACTTCTTTACAAAATAGCTCATTACATTACATCATGAATCTTCACATTCCAATATTGACACTTGGAATTCCATTTACAAATTAATTACAGATAATATTACAATTTACACTCGTACCCATATAAGACAAAATAGGGTAGAGCCAACTAGACAACCTAACAAGACAAAACACTCTCATGCTTAAGTTTGGGAAAACTCAAGCTCAGTAACTTCCCAAAATCAAGCTCAATAACTTCCAATTGATGTCTCACGGTCACGTATCAGTGCCAAGCATGGTATTGTGCAATGACATCCCCAAACTGTGTGATGGTGCCTGGCTGGAAGCAAACTCTAGCATCCTTGGTATTTGGGTACAATGATTTGGAACCAGTTTCAACTTCCCTCTGAAGCATGAGCAACATTGTCCTCACTTGGACAGGGCCACTGATGTAGTTCTGCTTATTCTGTCTGTTCAGTTCTAAATCTTCCTTGGTGGCAATCTATCTACGTTGCTCCAAGTATTCTTATATTTCCTTCCTGACTTGGTTCTTGGGTTTGACTTCAGTGAGTGAGCCAACAAATGGGATCCTGTGGGGCTTCACCAAGAAAGCCAAACCATTGTATAACCGTGCATACGAGGCCTGAATGTTACCAATGAATGAGGCGAGTTGTTTGCTATTCTAGATTAGCTTCCACACCCTTGCTTTCTCCAGCTCCCCCTATTGCTTCATTTTCTTGCCCAAGCCAAGCGATGCCCCTTTGTATCGCGTTGACCATTCATGCACGACAACGATCACAACTTGCACATTCTTGAGAGTTTTGACAAAGTCTTTACATTGTTGTTGTAAGCCATGCAAGTGGACAACTGCCTTATGCACGATTACAAGCTCCTCATAAAGATTCTGCATGGTCTCTCCAATTGTCGATACTTCACTAAATATCGATGCCTTCATTTCCTCCAAGTCGACCTGTGCGGAAGCTGCGTTCTGAGCTGCTGAGTGGAGCTGTTCAACTTCTTGCCTAACAGCCTGCAAGTTCTTTTCCAATTGCTTATTCTCGACCATCAAATAACTGAGTGTTTGTCTTTGTTGCACCCACGAAGGCCAAGTTCGCTGACGCAATGGCTTCGGGATTCCTCCTGGTGTTCGCCACAATCTCTAATAAATGCAGGAGATGCAAGGTCATCCGGAAAATGCTTCTTACGTGCTTATACAATCTTCTTCTAAAGTCCATCGTACAACAGATTGTACATGTCCATAACTGGATCATCATTAAGAGGAACAACTTCCCCTTCCTTTCCTAGAGCTAACTTTGTTGCTGGAGGTGGTGGAGACTGAACAATGACTTGCTGTGGGCTAGGCATCAGGTCGACATCTTGATTCTGTAGCTTCGGTTCATCCTCCATGTCATCGATCTCTATCAACTCTTCAATTTTTTGAGCAAGTTCCTTGTCCTGCACCTGTCCGCTCTCCTCCTCTGTTGGTTTTCAGTTCTATCCTTGCTCTTCAACTTATTTTTGCACTGTTTCTTTTGCTATTGCACTTCATCTTTCTTCTTCTTCCTTCTTCTGCTTCTCTTCTTGTTCTTGCTTCTGATTTTGTTCCTTGAATCTCCTCCGCTCATCCCTCTTTCTCCGTTCTGCTTGCTGCATCCTCTGTTTCCTTTTGCTTCCGCTTCTAAAGTCGCTTTCATAATAGCTGGATCCGCTTTCGTCTTGGGGCTTTGTTCTCCCCCTCGACTATAAGCAACCTTTCTCTTTCCCTTATCCTGCACGGGGTTTCTCCCTTCTGCTGGCACTGCTTCTAGAGTAGTTTCCTTCTACGGAGTCAACTGTGAAGTTCTTGCAAAATTGACCGGCTCGGGGGACTTGGAGGCATTATAACAATTCTTCCATGGATCCTCCTCATGCTAGTGAAATGTCCCGTTGAGCCATTGGAAGTGAATTCTCGCACAATGGTCTTTGCAAATACCATGGGGATCGTATGGATTAAATTCTCGAGTACCGAATGCAAACTTCTCTATAGCCTTTCCTTCGATATGCGCGACCTTCAGGTTCTTTATCTCGTACAATCCAATTTGCATAGGAAGAGTTGGCCAAGGTGCTTTCTTATTCCTGTGTAAAGCTGTTGACAAACCTGTGGAGAGATGATATGAAATTCCTGGCATGACAAGCTTATTGGTGGAATACCTTGGTAAAAGATGCGGCAACTTCTAATTGCCAAACACTCTAAGGAAGGTGCTAGCCGGTGAGGCAAACCAATCTGCGATCTCCGATATTGCTTCCATTGCCCCACATGACATGCAAGGTGGTTCTTCCTCAAAGATAATCTTGTAAAGTGGAATGAGGAAGTGGTCAGTTAGCTTCTCCATTACTCCTCGATGACTACAATCTAGGAGCAATTTGCAATGAATATGCACGACAAGGTCTGGAGGTGTCCAAGTCTAGTTCATGCCAGGGAATGCATTATGTGCACAAATTGCATCCAGTAGATATGCATACATGTAGAATCTTTCTTGCCCTCCCTTGGGAGGATACCGAGCATTTGCTACATGGATACTTAACTGTCGAGCCAACAAGTTTGACCTATTGAACGACTTCCCCTCGTTCACAACCTAGTTCGATAAGATTGCCCAACCTTTAGGAAAGGTCTCTGTGCTCTGCTGACCATAGATTCTGCAAGCTAAGATGATCAACAACTGATAGGCCTTCCTAAGAGACTGTCTTATAAGTATTGGTCGGTGTTTGTCAAAACTTTGATGGCTCTTTCCCCTAGCTTTTAACTACATATTTTGTGCCCACATAGTTGTTTGTGTCATAGAAGTATGAATCCATGAGTGCTTTTCTGCTCGAGCAAATGGTACATAAGACAGTAATCTGCTGCTAAAAAAGTAGCGAGCTTTCATCCATTGGCATTGCTCAAAGTCATGGTCTTCACATCAATATGTGAAACAATCCAACTGATAACATCTGCACATGGGAAGGCTGCATATATGCATGCAACCCTGTGTAGCCTTGATTTCTGGACATTAAGGTATAGCTACCGGTCCTCTAGATCTGCTTCGAAGCTCTTTGCTGAAAAAGCTTCGTTCACTTTCTGCCATGTAATATTTGATTCTTTTTCCACATACAATTGAGTGTTCGAATGCACTAGCAAGTTTACTAGTGTACTCTCAATTGCTTCCCTGATACTGCTTTTTGTGGTATCTTTTGAGGCAACTCTCTTGGGTGCCATGATAACAATGACTGCTGGAGAGAAGTGCTCAACAAATGTGATACTTGTAGGAGGGAAAAGGAACTATTGGCAAGAATAAATTAGCTTTTGCAAATCCACTTTCAAAGCAAGATTAGGTAGCAAACCAATGTACTGGTGAGAGAGATTGCGCAATTCTGATGAGCAAGGGAGGGAGACTGGATGAGAGAACTGCGCATTACATAGTCTCAACAGCCAGTGATGCAACCTAAGGCTTGAGACTGCGCAATGCGCAGTTCAGCCTTGGCAGTGACAGGGAGAGACTGCACATTGCGCAATCTCAGTGGCCAAGGTGGTAGGACTGAGCCCTGGGACTACGTAGTGCATAGTTGGGCCAACCTGTATTGCACATTATGTAGTCTTAGAGGCCAAAATTTCAGCTTGAGCCTTAGACTTGCGCAATGCCCAGCTGGGCAACATAATGCATGGCCAAGTGAAGTGCAAATCTTCTCGGTGAGGGTGTAGGAAACAAACAGATCTAAGTGATAATGCAAGTTAAAGTACAAATTTGATTAAGTATGGATAGATCAATGTGAATCAAGTGCAAAAACTCAACAAACAGAAGGAAAACCAAATATGCAAGGAGAGTCGCCGAAACGACGATTACTAGTGAGCAAAAACAAGAAAACTAATGTGACACCTATGAAAGGTGAATGAAAAATTGAATCAACATTTCTACAAGCTAATATAAGTTAAAAAACCAACAACAATGAAGAGAAACAAGCAAAAAAACACTCTGAGAAGCGAAACGACAGAAAAAACAGCAAAAGACGACAAAAGCAAAACTCACCCGGAAAAGCGAGGCAAACTCCACCAAAGGCTCCTTGATCTCCTTGGGAATGCTAGAACCCCAAGATAAAATGTATGAATGAGCTCTAGAGACGTCAGTTAAATATATTTAGGCGGATTGTGGTTTATGATGCACATGCCTAAAATCAAGGAAAAAACGACACTTGGCGGAAGCTTCTATAAATAGGGTTTGTGCCACATTCGGGAAACTATTGATGAATCCCTATTTTCTAGGCATTGTTTTTTTGCTTTTTTCTTTTTTGGGAAACTTGCCATACACACTGCCAAGGAAGATTGCACAATTTCGTGGAACTGTGAAACTTCCTAGCTCAGTGCGTTGTGTAGTTTCTGAGATCAAGGAATGGATTGCACATTTTTTAGCTTACTGTTGGGCTGCCACTGATGACTGCACAATTCTTAAACTCAAGGCTAAGTTGCCATGAAGGATTGTGTAGTTTTTCGTCATCAACGCTGGGTTGCCTTCCAAGATTGCACAGTTTGTGGAGGCAACCCCAAGACTGCTGCAAGGTCAAGTCAGAAGGTTAACTCGTGACTTAAAAAGATCAAAAAAATATGAAAACAAGCAAACACAGGCACAAATGAAAAGAATAAGTCTTGATCAAATCATTAATACTTGACAACGGTAAAAGATAAGTCCCTGTGGACAGAAGGGAAGGTTCCAAAATCAAAGCATAGGAAAAATTTTGGAGGGTGGTTGTAGCAACTAAAACATGTTATTTTGGGGAGCTAACTTTTTGTTCTTTATTACTATGTTTCACTCCCACTGCTTCATTGTCATTATTGTGGGGATTATGTTACTTTGCCATATTCAGTCACTTTTCGAAGTCTTCAAAATTGTACACATTGAGCTTCTTTGTTTGACAAAAGAACCTCATCCTGCATATAGTTCACCAATAGGATTGACAATTTCATCTTCTTTAGAGTTTCAACAATAGGATTCACCCAAGTCATTGCCTCTTGTACAAGTCACATAACCCTGTTTATTCAACTCAATACCTTCACTTGCATGTGCACCTTTGATTTGTTGAAAAATGTAATTAGGTTTGGTATTCATAATTTATCTTTCTATTTGTATCAATATGTATTTCATGTAAAATCAAAAAGAAGAAAAGTAAATTTATATTATTATTATTATTATTATGTCATTAGTCAAACATGTTCTTCATGCTTCTAGGGTTTATTGAGTCAAAAGAAAAATATGTCATGAGTCAATCTATTGTACTGGAGTCAAGTCCCATTTGGACTTTTGTAAGAAAGAAGAAAAAGAATTTGATTTGAGTCAAAAGAGTCATTTTGTTACCCACAAGACCAATTTGGCCCTGCTTGGACAAGTCGGCCCTGGAAGGGACAAATTCGACCTCTTGGATGTGTATATATAGAGAGAAGTTCGACCTCATTGTTGCACCAACTCACTACTTAGATTTCTAATGCAAGAAGAGCAAGAAGAAGAGTGGAAGTCAAAGAAAGAAGAGCGAAAGTCAAAGGAGAGAGAGCGAAGGTCAAATGAGAGAATTTTGTGATTTTTGCCCTAGCTTCTTCCACACTTGTGATATTTCTGAACTATTTCAGGACCAAAAATCTCATATCTGTTGTAGGGGCCGAAGATTTAGAGTTTGATCAATTTTGGGAGGCGTTGACCAACTTTGACTTTATTGGACTAGACTTGCTTGAAGAAGGATTGAAGGAGCGCCGACTTGGGTCTATATGGATGTCTTGGTCTTGGTTTTTGGGTCTTGGATTTTTCACTTTGATTTGATTCTATAAGAAGAGAAGTTGGTTGGGTTTTCCCCCTTTTGGGGTTTTTCCTTGGCTTGGAGCCTACATCTTTGTGTTCATTGTCTTTTGTGATCCTCATGTTTTATGTTTTGGTAATTGTATGATGAAAAGAACATAATAAAATAAATAAGAAGCCAACATATATTCACAAGCAATTATCCAATAAGAGAAATCAACATAATTTGTTAGCCTATTGGTTTCTCAATAGGTTTTCTAGCCTTCATGGTTGTAACTTCCTTCTTCAATGGTTGTAGCTCTACAATCCATTTGCTTTATGTCCAAAATTTGTACATGAAAAACAATGACCAAGAAATATAGTTTGATACCTAGCTAAGAAGGATTGTCTAGATGAAGCAACTCTTTTGAAGCTATTATGCTTTGGAAAAGAATCAACACTTTGTTGATCCTTGTGTCTTATTTCATTGTTGCTTGTATTGTGTAGGGATCCCTTGAGGGCATCAAGATAGCTTCTAGGTTTCCTAACTCTTCCAAACTCATCTTGATTTCTTTCCTTGCTTCCACTGTTGTTGGGGATTTGATGAATATTAGTATGACCTTTAAGATTTTCTTCAATTTTATTTTCTAGTGACTTAAGGCTTGCATCTTCTTTGTATGAAATCTCGTCGACGTAACCAAGACCTGTTTTGTTGTACGGTGATCGTTGACTATTGAGAACATCATCCAACATTTGAAAACTTTTCAAGTTCTTGTTGAGCTTGTCTACTTCATTCCTAAGTGACACAATTTCTGCTTCAAGCTTCTCACAATTTTCTTCTTTTTGCTTCAACTGGCTTTTCATCACTTCTTTCATTCTCTTAGCTTCTTATAGTTGAATTTTTTAGGAGATGAATTCTTCAAATTTTTTCTCATGCTCTTCAATTTTTGATCAACCTCTGCTTCTGGCTTCTTATAATCTTCAATTTTTTCCTTCAATTGACTTGACAACATTTCTTCTCTCTTTTTTGCTTCCTTTGCTTGACATCTTAGGAGGACAACTTCTGTTTCATCTATGTTATGACTTTTCCCTTCACGGATTTGTAGCTGCTCTTTAAGCCTTATATTTTCTTTTCTAAGCCTGACTATTTGTTCATAAGCATCCACAAATTTTACTTCAAAATCAATGGTGTACCCTTCTTCTAGGTCTGACCATCTCTTTTGATTATCTTCGTCTTCTTTAAACGATTTTGTATTCATGACTATGGAGGAGACTTCTTTCAGGGGTTTGGAGTCACATCTTTTTGAATTTTCCATTTGTATTTCCGAGGTTTACCTTCTACCTATTAGGCTGTGTTTGAAGGAGCTTGCTCTGATACCAATTCTTGGAAATACGAAGAAAGAGGGTGAATCAGTATTTCATTATTTTAAACTATTTTTATCTTTTAAAACATTTGATGCACATCAATCATGAAACACAAATCTTTACATAAGAAACACTTATACAATTTTTCTTTGTAAGTATTTTGTAAACTTGTGATCCAGGTGGATATTGGTGGCCACCTGCCAAGTCCACCTGGACCCCCACCTCAACATTTTCAGTTTCCTTAATTATAGCGCAGTTTACTATTTTTAGCAGTTTTTCGGGTCTTGAATTTCCGGAGCTGTTTTGAGGCCCTAAACGACGTTTTTTGGGAAATCTTGCTCTGCGATTTTTTAAATAAAAAAACGTCTTTTCCGTCGTAGTCCTCAGAGAGATCTTTCCAACGGGTTATCATGCGCGTCAAACGGAGATCATATGCCAAAGTTACGACCCCGGAAAGTTGATGTACCAATTTACCCAAACGGGGCCCATAGTTTGGCGTTTCATCTTCTAGGGTTAGGTTTTGGAATATTTTCCATTGTTTCTCAACAATAAATAGGCCTTCGAGCCTCATTGTAAGACAGTTCAGAGGCATGTAGCCACACATCTCTTCTCAGAGATAAGCTACCATCGCCCTAGCTGGTTTATTTCTATTTCCAGTTGTAAGCAT
>APFE030246694.1:213302-239942 GCA_000404065.3 Pinus taeda | reverse complement strand
CTAAGGGGGGAGGAATGATCCAGGTGGATATTGGTGGCCACCTGCCAAGTCCACCTAGACCCCACCTCAACATTTTCAGTTTCCTTAATTATAGCGCAGTTTACTATTTTTAGCAGTTTTTCGGGTCCTGAACTTCCGGAGCCGTTTTGAGGCCCTAAACGACGTTTTTTGGGAAATCTTGCTCCGCGATTTTTTTGATAAAAATTCGTCTTTCCCGTCGTAGTCCTCGGAGAGATATTTCCAACGGGCTATTCATGCACGTCAAACGGAGATAAGACGACAAAGTCACGACCCCGGGAAATTGATGTACCAACTTACCCAAAAACGGGGCCCACAATTTGGCGTTTCATCTTCAGGGTTAGGTTTTGGAATGTGAAGGGTTTTTCCATTGTTTCTCAACAATAAATAGGCCTTCGAGCCTCATTGTAACACAGTTCAGAAGCATGTAGCCACACATCTCTTCTCAGAGATAAGCTACCATCACCCTAGCTAGTTTATTTCCATTTCCGATTGTAAGCATATTCAGTAGTTTCCATTAATGAAATGAAGTATTATTTCCGCTGCATCTTTGTGTATATGGTTATCTCTGTATTTTATTGCGTTCCTGTTTAAATCCGGATCAACTTGTGAACCAACTTACAAGTTACAACTTTCGTAGGAACCAACCTATAGGAGATTTCATTCCCCTAGCTGAGCAGCAACTCAGTGAATGTAGGCACCAACCTATAGGAGACACCAATTCCCCCTCAATTAAGGACCAACTCATCAAAGTGTAGGCACCAAGCTATGTCTTCAAGTTGTTCCTTGGATCTATCATCAATAACTTCTGGTCCTCAACTTGTTCTTCAGTGAGCTGTCATCTAACTATGCAACCCTCAGGTTTGCACCTTCAAGCTTGATCATATCCACTTGACCTATACATCTTCACTTTCTGCTCTTCAACTAGGCTTCTTGTCTTGGGTCTTTAGACTTATCTCCTACATGTAAGTTCTTTGTATTTGATCAAAAAGAGGTCTGCCCATCTGACACTTCAACTTCCTCAACTCTTGTTGTTCATTGCTCAATTGTCATTGCTTAGGCTTATTATAGTTCAAAGAGAAGGTCTACTCACCTTGTAGTGTGTACTCAACACTGTAGATTTCTCTCTACTACATAAGGCTTTTCAACACACATGGAACCAGACATGCCTTTACAACCTTGAAAGTTTGCTTCTGGCCACCTATCAACCTTTGCACTAAACACTCACCTTATGCAGCCCACAGGCCTACCACAAAAGTTGTCCACAATAGCCCTGTTCCTACTGCACCTGTCCACAATAGGGCTTGGTCCTATCATCACAATTACTTTAGCTAACAACTGCTTTAACACTGCCTTCGCCAATCAAACTTGACCTGCAAAGATCCCTGCAATAGTTCTCCAATAGAGCTCGGCCACCTCAAAAATCAGACAAAAACTTTGTCTGTAACAGGTATGCAACTTTGGCCACAAACTAGACTTGAACTTGGTCTTCAAAACACCAAAAACTAGCCTTCAAACCAGATATGATGCAGTGTTCAATGCACCAGAAGTTGGCCCTCAAACCAGACCTAAATTCGGCCCTCAAAACTCCAGGACTCAGCCTTCAAACACTAGAGTGCACCCCCCAGAACAAACCTGAAACTCAGTCTCAATAGGACTGAAGTTCGGCCTTTAACAAGGCTAAAACTCGCCTTCAACAGGGTTGAAATTTGGCCTCTAGAATAGCTCTGCAACTCACCTTCTAACGAAGACCAAAAACCTTCCCAAAGAGTGCCATAGATGCTTCCCACAGAAAACATCTCCAACTCAGTTTCACTTCACTCGGTTCATGAGGTATGAACCTCAAAACTTATCCCTTGCTTGCTTAAACAGACCTGAATTGGTTTGAGTGGCTGGCTAGTAATGCTCTTTCATGAACCTCAAAACTTATCCCTTGCTTGCTTAAACAGACCTGAATTGGTTTGAGTGGCTGGCTAGTAATGCTCTTTCTCATGCCTATTTGTAGTGTATTTGGGATCTAGACTTGGCTAACTTGTCCACTGGCTGGGCCAGCTTGTCCACAGGCTGTGCTGACTTGTGCAACTGGCTGAATGTGTAATGAATATTCAAAAGATCATTTCTTTGCAACCATGAGGAGTTAGGGGGAGTGCCATATACCATTGGAAAGGTTTTGGAATAAGCTTTCCAAACATATATATTATGCTCTGATTTGAGCTAGGAATTGGAGTAAAAATGCATTCAAAAATAGGGTATCTAAATTGGGCATCAAAAATCCAAAAACAATATTTCTTGAAGTCATGCCATATATAGTTGGAAAGGTCTCAAAATATGCTATTTGACTATGTAATTTTCTCTTTCATTTAGACAGCCATTGATATTAATAACAACCATTTTCAACAGACAGATCCCATTTTCCTGCCATCTTCAGGAACTTATATTATTTTTTCAGTTCTGTGATTTTCGATAACCTATCAATTGCTGCACGTGATTTCATCTTTCTGTTTGCCCGAAATATTTTGTTGAAAAAAGACAGTTGTGTCTTATGCATTGCTGTCTTGCTGAACCTCAAAGTAGCCAAAAAAACGTAAATTAAAAAAAATAAGCCAACATTAGTGAAGATTACCCTAGGAGAACCTAAAAACTTGAGATGAAGGGTAAAGTGGAGCTTTTTGATCTTTTAGCAAACATCTATTCCGTTGCTGGAATCCCAACATTCAGGAAGTTAAGAGCCTTTATGGATCTGGAACTCTCATGATCTGGGTCCATTCAGAATAATTTGGACAAAACTACTAAAACATTGTTTCACCATGCATGGAATGTTGCTTATAGCATGCCAGAAATTTCTATTGAATACTTATCAATTTTTTTACAGAAAAGGGTCTTAGATTGGCACTTGATCTGCCTACCCTGGATAAAATCTGTTAGAATATTTACTCCCAAGAACATCTTTATATCTGAGATAAACCCAGCTAGCAAAGTGGGACTTGAAACAGATGGATGCAATCATTCCAAACCTGTAACAGGTATCGTTAGGGAAATTTTGAATCGTAAGACTTCCAAAGGTATAGGTGACAGAAGAGAGGGTCTTAGATTGCCACTTGATCTGCTTACTCTGGGTAAAATAGGGTAGGACCTTTACTTTCAAGAACATTTTTATATATGAGTTAAACATAACTAGGAAAGTGAGACTTTAAATATATGGATACAATCATTCCAAACCTGTAACAGGTATCATTAGGGAAATTTGTATCCTAATACATCCGAAGGTATAGGTGAACGAACTCGAAGACTTCCAAATTTATTTCCCAGACATCCTAGGAATATGTAATCGTTAGAAGACATCTTTTAAGAACATAAACACAGTATAGTGAAAAGAAAAACAAAAGGATAAATGATTTCGATTTCTATTTACCACTGTCTGCTATTCTCATTAGAGAGGGCTTATAGCAACTTAAGTTGTGCACATGGTGTACTTACGTGTGTGATGGTATTTGTAGGCAAATGAGCTTCGTAGGATTTTATTGTGATTCTTAATGTTACATTTAATCTGATGATTCTTAATATTTTCATGGTCAGTTTCCTGATATGCTAAGCTATGAAACAACAGTTGGGGGGGAATTTGAAAGTTACAATAATGCCAAGAAGGAAAAGGAAATTACGGGTGAGGATAAAATGATAAATGACGAAGAATCCAGAAAAATGTTTTCATTGGAAGAAACCCTGATAACTAAAGTGGCACAACTTTCTAGGGAACTTGAGGAAGAAGCAGAAACTAACAGTAAGGTGAGTGACACCTTTAGAGGTTTTATATTTTGATGCAGTTTTGCATCTTTTAATGCTCAAATATGTTTCTCACTGATCGGGTGTGCTTACGTGTGTGATGGTTTTGTAGGCAAATGACCTTGGTAGGATTTTATTGTGATTCTTAATGTGACATTTAATCTTATGATTCTTAATATTTTCATGGTCAGTTTTCTGATATGCTAACCAAGCTATGAAACAACAGTTGGGGGGAAATTTGAAAGCTCCAATCAATAATGCCAAAAAGGAAAAGGAAATTGCGGTTGAGGACAAAACGATAAATGACGAAGAATCCAGAAAAATGCTTTCATTGGAAGAAACCCTGATAACTAAAGTGGCAAAACTTTCTTGGGAACTTGAGGAAGAAGCAGAAACTAACAGCAAGGTGAGTGACACCTTTAGAGGTTTTATATTTTGATACAGTTTTGCATCTTTTAATGCTCAAATATGTTTCTCACTGATCTGGATGTGTGGTGCAGTTGAAGAAATTCCTACTTGATTGTGGCCACACGGTTGCTGCATTGCAGTAAGTGACTTTCTCATCATTGCTTTTGTTAGGTTTTGACGTGTTCCTGCTCGGTTGTGTTTTTATTTCCTCATATACCTTGTACCCTGAAAATATTGTGATGTCGTTTTCTATGAACTGAGTTGAGATTACTTTATTGTCAGTCTTACCAGTATGGTTTTTTATTACATTATTTTACTGCTCTTTTGCAGAGAGGAAGTCTCTGTTCTATCTGATCATGTGAAGTTGTTAAAAGGGCAGATAGATAGAGGTATGGCTGAAATTACAAATGGCTGTTTGAACATAAACCTAGCTTCGCCTCCTAGATGCCAGGACATTGATGGGTATCTAACGTCTTCCCAAGGCAGTATTTTTAGATCCTTTTCGTCAATGGCACATGGTAGGAATGTTGATATCGGTATGTCAAAGTTCAGCACGCGAAGTGACAGCAGTAATTCACAAGGTACAAAGTCTCTCAGTAATTTACAAGGTACAGAGTCTCTGCAGAGCAGTCTCTTTCAGACCATTGATAGTGAGGAAATGGGTTACCACACAACTCCGGTGGAAACACCTGTGGCTGGAACAGATACAGAATGCCACGAATTGAGTCCTCAAAGCTCAAACTTTTACGTGGAAGCAGAAAAACAACCTGTAGAGATAGACTTCGATGATGATGAGTGGCAGAAATTAGATTAATTTCGTCAGGAATTTAGAACTTAGATGTATATCTATATTTTATTCTCTAGTTGCAATTTTGCATAGCATGCATCGTAAGATAATTCTCGTGCCAAACCCGAGAAAACATTTTTTTTTTGAATGCAAAGTACATTAGCTGAAAAATAGGTTTATGTAATGGAGAAGTAAAACCTTAAGAGAATTTGATATGCAACTAATATTGTGTGTACGGCGGTTCTTTTTTGAAAATATTTTGGTCAGTTATTGGTTTAAACATTTTTTTGATTGGACTCGCTTGATTAAGGGAGAGCTTTGATATTTACTTCGTTTAATATATATATATATACATTTTATGAATACATAAATAATTGATTTTATGGCTGGTCAAATTTGAAATTAATGTTCATATTTATAGCATTATGTGATACATGAGTTATATGAGTTGATAATTGAACAACTTTATAAAGCCATTCTTTCCGCTTACATATGTGGTAAATGTAATTATATTAATAATTTATGTTGATTTTTTGGAGTATTAAATATTTTGATAAATTTTCAAGAATTGAATTAGTGGGAATTTTTCTCCATTTTATTTATAAGTTATCTATTTATTAAATGTTTAAATTGCTATTTATTCTGGTAAAAAAAATGATAAGTAAGTAAATTCAATTAACTAGATAAGAAGAAAAAGTATATATATTATTTATTGATTAAAATTTTATGAAATTTTAACGTATACTAATTTATAATACAATTAAAAGTTAATAGGATATTGATTAAAGTTTTATGAAATTTTGAACTATACTATTTATAATACAAAAATTAAAGGTTATAATTGTATTTTATAATACAAAACTAAAGGTTAATAACTATATTATTTATAATACAAAAACTATAGGTTAATAATTATATTATTTATAATACAGACTAAAGGTTAATAGAATTTTAATTTTTTTTTTGAAAGATATTGTATAATATTATCAGGGTGTAATTCATGTAAATATATAATAACCCATTATAATATGTGATGCAAAATTAAAATTTAATTTAATTTTAAGTTATATATTCAAACTTTAAACTATATTAATAATTCAAACTTTAAACTATATTAATAATTCAATTTGGAAGATGGATCTAAAGTAAGTGTTTGTTTGAGTTTTTACTGGGCTTATTTGAGAACTATGTTGGCCGTCTTTGATCTTTGAATAACTAGTGTTTTAGCTTTTTTTTTCTTTTTCTTTTGTTGAATCTGATCAATGTTTTTTTATATTTTTTTGTTCATAGATATCATACTCTATATTAGAATACAAAGAAAACTATGACAAATGTATGCAAACACATAAAACATTTTTAGAGCAAGGCCGCTAAAAATCTAAAATAAAAACATAATGAAAATCTAAAATAGAAACCTAAGGCATCGCTGAATCTATCACAATGAATAATTTTAGTGTATTTCAATATTGTTATTTCTATTGATAAAACATGTTTTGATTTCAAATTTTTTTGTTTGTTATAATAAATTATGTTATATTTCTCAATCTTTAGTTTGTTACAATAAATTTATCACAAGGAATAAACTTAAAATAATTAAATTTTATTAGCTCAAATCACCAGACATGGTTTCATCTTTCAAATATTTTCGTATCAAGTGAAGTTAGAATACATTTTTGTGTCAACATAAGTTTGATAAAGTGCAAAGGAAAATCTATAAATTTTAGGATGAATGAATTTTACAAATGTAATGAAATAAAGCTTTTCACTATTTCCATTGAAAATCTAGTTTACGGATTTGAACATCATGAGTAGAGTTAGAATAAGGTTTCTTATGAACACATGTTCAATAAAGTTGAAAGGAAAATGTATGAATTTTTGTATAAACTGATTTCATAGATGTAAATGACATGAAACCTCACTTTTTGTTAAAAAATTTAGTATATTAAGTTGAATATTGTGAAATTGATTCTCAATCTTATAACAATTTTTTAAGTGATGTATATTTGTGGTTTGCATGATATTATTTTATTTATTTCTGTTTTAGCTTTTCTAAGTGTTTATTGTATGTATACAAAATTTAATTATGTCAATAGGCATCCCTTTATTTGAAATCGACTACCAAAAGATAGGTTTTTATTAGAGAATTGATGTGTGTGCTTGAGGACTTATTGTAGTGTTCTTTGTTGTTTTCGATTTCTAGGGCGTATTTTCTAAATAAGCACCAAGAATGAGCATTTCCATGTGCCATTTCCCTTTCAAATTCATTGCAACATGTGGTTGGTCGTGGCTTAATTGTGTGACATGTGGTTGTGAATGTGATGTGGAGTGTGGCGATGAATGTAATCTGGCAAGTTGTGAATGTTAATGGTGAATTTAATGTGGTAGATGGTGAATGTTTGTGTGAATTTTATGTGGTGGGTGGTGGTGAATGTCTATAGATAGTGGCAGATATGTAACATCCACTAGCTTGCTCCATACTTTATAGTAATATCTTAGTAAAACATGAGGGGTTGATTTAAAGAATAAAGCTGTGCAAAATTTATATGGTTTGAGTGATAATGATTCTAGATGAGCAAGCTATGGTAGTGAGGATTTCAAGAGATCATTGCCATTATATGAGCACATGCTTTTGGGGTATTAGTACACAATGTTAGACGAAATATTACTTTCAAAACTATTTCATTGAAGGTGCTTTCGACATCATATGTGACAATGGAAAATATCTCTATTAGGTAAACCAAATACAAATAATGAAAAATGTTTTGATTGTTTTTTTATTTCATATTTTAGTGTTGATAATAATAATGCAATTTTCTTAGTTTGTTGATGGTAGAATTGCGAACTATATGCCATATTTGTACTTTATGTAGGGTGTCTTTTTGCAATGCAAATTGACAAACAAAGTATTAATGTATCTAGGTAGGCCATGGGGATCTTACTCCATGGTATTATATGCTAACACTTCAATGGATGATATTATTTTCCTAGACAGATGGAGATAGGAATAGAGAGATATCACTGATAAAGAAAAGTCGTTTCTAATTCTATCTTACATTGTGCATGCACTAACAACTAGTGTGCCATATCTTGATCTAATATTGTCGGTTTTCATCCACTCTCTATGTCCAATACAATGAAATATAGTGAGGTTTTGAATCACACAAGATTCAACCTAAAATTTGGCAAGTGGAGTTTTTCAAATAAAGAGTTTTGGAAATTTGTTATCAAATACACTATAAAGACCAAGAGAAAGTCTACTCATTTTAATAAATATCCTTTTTTGCACATAAAGTTGGTTAGGTTTTGAACAATTGAAGATTTTTACCATTTATTTGACTTTCTCTAAATATATTGGGGAAACATAATAGAAAAACATGAAACTTGGATACAAATTGGTAACTAAAAATTATTTATTTAATACTTAATCAATGTTGTAGAAATATAGAGTTTTGGATGAAACATAATAGATGTTACGCAAATGATTTTGTTGAGAGAAAACTATAGAATTTTTTATGCTCTTGATTTTGTTTCATGGAGGATTTCAAGCCATGTGATTATGATTTTGTGAAAGCTTGTGCCTTGAAAAGTTTGGGTTGTAAAAATGTGTGTTTTATTTTAACACAATTTAGGATGTCAAAACCAAATATCATTAAATGAGACAAATAAAAATGTTATAGAGATTAAGAAATGTCAATCTCCCAACTTCCATAATTTTTATTTATCTTTTATTGGTAAGATAAATATGTTAAATTTAACCTTACATGTTTTAAATGGGAGAGTGCTTTCATCAATTTGGTAGGGGTTTATATCTTACTCGAGTTAACAAATTGTTTAACTAAAATAAAAAGTTAACAATTTTTATTACACATAACATTATGTTTAGATAGTGCAAAAAAGAGGTTGGAATGACATCATAAAACTATACTTGAAAAATCGAAGAAAAATTGAATGTTTGCATGTCACTCATATTTTAAAGAAAGATTTTCATGAAGGAAAAACTTCATATAATAGTTTAAGATTTCTATATTAAAATAGATATGTATTTCAATTTTGTGTATCATAAAATTACTTTTAATTCATTTTAGGTGTTTCTAATATTTCATTGAATTTGTTTGTTTTATATGTAATGAATGCATGTTTAGATGGATCATATGCATTATATGCTTTGTTAAAATTACATGCAAGGCTTATAGTGGTTGTGAATACATTACATGATAGTTTTGAACAATTGAAGCATGAAGGAAATAATAACAAACTACAGAAGCTGGAAGAGCGACGTAGCAATGAGCGTAAGCAGGACCCAATGGAATTTGGTGAAACCGTGGAATAGGCACACAAAATTATAAGGCATGGCACCAACAACAGGCAAGATACACGCAAAATGGAGCTATGCAACTCGGAAGCTTGTCCAACTCCGAGTCAAGTGGAGTTGATTCTAGGCAAGAAGCACACAAGAAATAATAACAAACTACATAAGCTGGAAGAGTGATGTAGCAATGAGCGTAAGCAGGACCCAATGGAATTCGGCGAAATCGTGGAATAGACACGCAAAATTATAAGGCACACACCAACAGCAGGCAAGATACACGTAGAATGGAGCTACGCAACTCAGAAACTGGTTCCAACTCTAATTCAAGCACAACTGATTCCATGCAAGAAGCACACAAGAAATAATAACAAACTACAGAAGCTAGAAGAGCAACATAGAAATGAGTGTAAGTAAGACCCAATGGAATTCAATGAAATCGTGGAATAGACACGCAAAATTATAAGGCACGACACCAACATCAGGCAAGATACACGCAGAACGGAGCTACGCAACTCGGAAGTTGGGTCCAACTCCAAGTCAAGCGCAGCTGATTCCAGGCAAGAGGCATGCAGGAAATAATAACAAACTACAAAAGCTGGAAGAGCGACGTAGCTGCGATCGTAAGAAGGACCCAATGGAATTTCGCGAAACTGTGGAATAGACATGCAAAACTATAAGGCACAGAACCAACAACATGCAAGATACACAGAATAGAGCTACGCAACTCGGAAGCTCGGTCCAACTTCGAGTCAAGTGTAGTTGATTCCAGGCAAGAAGCATGCAAGAAATAATAACAAACTACAAAAGCTGGAAGAGCAACATAGCAATGAGCGTAAGTAGGACCGAATGGAATTCGGCAAAACCGTGGAAAAGAAACACAAAATTATAAGGAACAACACTAATAACATGCAAGTTACACGCAGAACGGAGCTACGCAACTTGGAAGCTGGGTCCAACTTCGAGTCAAGCGCAACTGATTCTAGGAAAGAAGAAAATATGAAATAATAAAAAACTACAGAAACTGGAAGAGCAACGTAGCAATGAGCGTAAGTAGGACCGAATGGAATTTGGCAAAACCGTGGAATAGATACGTAAAGTTATAAGGCACGACACCAACAATAGGTAAGATACATGCAGAACGGAGCTACGCAACTCAGAAGATGGGTCTAACTCCAAGTCAAGCGTAGTTGATTCCAAGAAAGAAGCACACAGGAAATAATAACAAACTACAGAAGCTGGAAGAGCGATGTAGCAATGAGTGTAAGCAGGACCCAATGGAATTTGGTGAAACCATGGAACAGACACGCAAAATTATAAGGCACAACACCAACAACATGCAAGATACATGCAGAACAAAGCTATGCAACTCAGAAGATGGGTCTAACTATGAGTCAAGTGCAGCTGATTCCAAGCAAGAAGCACGCAGGATTTAATAACAAACTACATAAGTTAAAAGTAATACAGTACCTAATATGGGGGAGATGTTGTAGTGCAATTAAAAAGTAATACAAAGCCCAATATGGGGGAGATTATATGTCACCGTAATTAAAAAGTAATAAAAGGTTAAAAATAATATAAAGTCCAATATGGGGGAGATGTTGTAGTGTCTCTAAATGAGTGCAAATATTTAAATATTGACTTAAAGTAATAAAAGGTTAAAAGTAATATAAAGCCCAAGTTGGTGGAGATGTTGTAGTGTCTGTAAACGAGTGCAAATATTTAAATATTGGCTCTATTAATAATAAAAAGTTAAAAGTAATAAAAAAACAAAACAATTCAATTTGTTATGTTGTAATTTTGTTTTGTAGGGAAGCATAGTCCCTCAGGTTAGAAATTATGCTCTGGGAAAAATTACATAAACAATTATAACTTACTTTGGTCAATGGTAAAGTGATAGTGGTTGATACACAAATCATCCTATAGTCTTTCTTTCGCATAACATAATAAATTGAGATGCGAATAAGTGGATAAGTAAATTGCTTATAATAACTTACATAAATTTTGGTGGGTAGTGACCACTAGTAAGTTTACACATTTATAGTTTTACTCGTACATAAGTGCTGATGAAAACATAAATAATGGTGGGAGGTAACTCATGGTAAATATATTTATTTACATCTTATTCCTATCCATTTTTTATGCAAAGACCCGCTTAAATCGTTGTGGGAAGTAAGTGGTGGTAAATATGTTATTTACTGGAGTATAAGTGATTTTCAAGGATTTTATTTTTGGATGGTTTTCCCGCAAAGCTTAAGAATAAAAAATTACTACAAAATATCTACAAATCGTGCATGCATATTTAAGCCATATCCATAGATTATTGAATAAAATATGTAATGCAATTATCCACATGGAATTATATCTTGAGGCTGCAAGAAGACCCACAATTATGGTCCAATCCAATGTTTTAAAATTAGTCTTTTAAGAATACTGAAATTTAAATATCTATTTTTCAAAGTTAAACATTATAATTTGCATTGTTCAATGCTAAACTAAAAGCGATCAAGAGAAAAATTGATTATTAGAGTCCTATCTTGGTAGGGATTAATAATGATTCCATAGCCATATTTAAATTTAATTAACCATCCTAGATCCATCTTAACTTTGGATCTACTCAACACCCAAAGGGATGACATCTCTCTCTCCCTCTTAAGGGGAAAACCTCTTTTAGAGAGAAGCGTAATTTGATTCCTCTTGGCGTTTGGTAGACCTACAATTAAGATGGATCTAGGCTGGTATGATGAAAATTCAATGAATATATGTGTGTATGTGTCACATCATATAATGGCATAATGGTTATACAATGGTATATAATTTAGATTGTTGTATGTAGCCATATGATATGTTAGGGATTTTATATATGATATTGTGTTTTACTTAATTCAAATTTTATTTTAATATTTGATTGGTTTATATATTAATATTGATTAATAATTAAAACTTATAATAAAAATAATAAAATATATTGATTATAATTAGCTATAGTTAAACTTGGTCAATGAAAGTCAACTATAGTTAATCAAAGTCATACATGGTCAACCATAACCAACCATGGCCAACTAAAATAAACCATGTCCAACCATAGTAAAACATAGTAAAACATGGTCGTCAATTAAATGTATTAACACTACATTGTTGTATCTAATAGATACATTTCAATGATAACCAAAATATGGAAATTACCTCATTAAAAGTTTAGCTATATTCTATCAAGTAATATGGAATTTCAAACACAAAAAAGTAGATACTCCAAAGTTCACATAATCATAAAATTTCTCTACTTGAAAGTAATATTAATTATTAATAGCTCTTAATGTTGCAGTGTAACATAATGCTGAAGTCGTCCTTTTAATATCAACCATGGTAAACACTATTAATGCTGCATTGCAACATAATCCTTGCTAAACATTGCAATGCATAATAACTATTAACATGTCAATTCAACTAAGTTAACAAAGATAAATGTTGTAATGCGATATAGACGATAATGAAGATTGCAATCCAACATAGCTTAGTGAACATCAAATGGAACATAGCCATTGATGATCATCATAATGCAACAAAACCATTTAAGAATGTACTAATTCAACTTAATCCAACCAAGATGTAGGTTGTAATGTGACATATCCATTGAGGATTGTTGCGATCCAACACAACCATTGAGGTATGTTGCAATGCAATAAAACCCTTTATGAATGTCACAATGCAATATAACATTGAAGATGTAGTAATTCAATGTAACTCAATTAAACATCAATATTAGGGAACACATCACTTTAATCTAATAAGATGGATATGACAATGCATCATGACCACTTCGGAATATTTCACCAATGCATAACCCTTAAGGAATGTTGTAAGGTGACATAATCCATTATGAACATTGTAATACGATGTAACCATTGAGGAACATAGCAATTTGACATAACATAATGAAGATGAATGTCACAATGCAAAAATTATTGGGGAACATCATAATCAAACATAAATATTGATAAATGTTGCAATGTGACATAATCCTTTATGGATGTCACGTGACATCACCATTAAGGAACATAACATTTCAACATTAGTAAACCAAGATGAACATCAACATATGACATTTCCATAGTAAACCATGGCTCAACATAATAAAACATAATCAATGAAAGTCAATAATAATCACCAAATTCAATGATAATTAATTTGAGATAACCATAAACAACCGTAGACAACCATAGTTGATCTTGGTCAACCACAATTGATCATGGTTAGCCATGGTCAACCGAAGTCATCCATAGTGAGCCATGGCTAACTACAAAAAACTGTGGCTAACATATGTCATCCAAATTCAATCATAATGAACCATAGTTAGCTAAATACAACCATAGTTAACATATGTCAATGATAGTATTGTAATGCAATATTACCATAACAAACTATGGTTGAAAAAAAATGAACTATAGGCAACCAAAATCAACCGTAGTCAAACATAATTAAGGAAAGACAACCATAATGAACCATGATCAGCCAAGGTTAGCCATAATAAAACCTGGTCAACCAAAATCAACCATAGTCAACCATGATCATAATGCACCATATTCATATAAAGTTAACTATGGTTATCATAAATTAACCATGACAAACATTGCAATATGAAATGACCATTGATGATCCAAACTTATGCAGGAACACAACATAATACATATATAAACATAAACAGAGAGGTACAACAGAAATAAAACTTCATTTCATTAATATCAAAGTACTAAAATATGCTTACATACATAATGGAAATAAACTAGCTCGGGCGATGGTAGCTTATCTCTGAGAAGAGATGTGGTAGCTACATGCCTCTGAACTATGTTATAATGAGGCTTGAAGGCATATTTATTATTGAGAAACAATGGAAAACTATAAAAATCCAAAAACCTAACCCTAGGAGATGAAGCACCAAAATTATGGGCCCTGTTGGGATAAATTGGTACATCAACTTCCTGAGGTCGTAGCTTTGGCATACAATCTCCGTTTGACGTGAACGATACCTCCTTATAAATATCTATCCGAGGAATTTAACTTTTGACTACAAACATCAATTAATGATTCATGTTTTCCCATTTTCCAAAAAAATGTCATTTAGGGCCTCAAAATAGCTCCGGAAGTTCATGACCCAAAAAACTGCCAAAAATAGTAAATCGTGCTACAATTAAGGAAATTGAAATGAAAGAAACAATGGTGGGGGTCCAAGTGGAATAGGAAGGTGGCCACCAATATCCACCTGTATCAGTCCTCCCCCCTTAGGAAGCAATGGTCCCCATTGCGTTGAGTGCCTCCAGAAGATGGGAAAATTTTTGTTGAACTTGGTCCCTGGTATGCCACTTTCCTTGGTGCAGGAGTTGGCTAGCTTTGAAAACCCAATACATTTGAATCTTTTTCTCGCAAGTGTTTTTGATCTGTGTTTCCATGATTCGATTAGTTGTGGCATGTTCCATGCAGTCTGGGTTTAACTTTGTTGGTGTGAGTTGTTTTGCAATGTCTGATGTGTCCAGTAATGGTGGAAAGTATGGTCGAAGGTAGTCCACATAGAACACTGGGTGCAGACCAAAGAATGGAGGAATACTGAGATCAAAAGAATTTTCTCCCACAACCTTGGTAATGGTGTAAGGCCCATATCAGAGTGGTCTGAGCTTCTGATGGGCTTCGGTAATGTTTTCTTTTTTAAAATGCAACTAAACTTTGTCTCCCACCTGAAATTTGTGTGGCACCTGATGTTGATCATGTCGCTGCTTGAACTTGGCATTAGACTTCTCCAAGATGTCATGAACCTGTTGGTGGATGTGTTGGATGCGTTTCATAAATCTAGTTTCTTTATCAACCTCAAACAATAGATGTGTGGATTTTGTTTGTGTAGTCACATGAGGTAGGGCAACATCAATCGGACATAATGGTTGAAATCCTAGACCCACTTGAAAGGGAATGTGACCAGTCGAGCTATGGAGAGCTTTATTATAATTGTGCTACACATAGGAAAGGCTCTCATCCTAGGTTCATGTATGCTTGGAGTTATACATGTAGAGTATGTGCACTATTATCTTGTTGACGACCCATGTTTGACCATAAGTCTGGGAATGGAATGTAGTCGACTTAGTGAGATTGGTGTCCAATAATGTCAGAGGCTTGACCAAAATGTGTTCAGGAACTTGCTATCTTGATCTGATATAATGTTTTGTGAGATCCCAAAATGTACCCACACTCATTCAAAGAAGAGTTTGGCAGTGTCCTCTACTGTGATACTCTTCTTGCAGGCTGCCAATATAGCCATCTTAGAAAATTTGTCCACGACCACAAATACACAGTCATTACCATGCTTGGTAGAAGGGATGGATTCCCAAGGCTAGCTAGGAGTAGGTAAAGGAGTGTACATGCCTCGCTTCTTGATTGTTGGCTTGGTGATGGTGCAGACAATGCAAGATCTGATATATTTCCCAACATCCTATCGGAGTTTTGGCAAATCTTGAATGAATTGGATCTTAGTCAGATCCACATGCACACCTCTCTCATCTATGATGTAACCCAAATATTGGACCTGAATCATGCCAAAGGTGCAGTTATCCAAGTTGGCACACAATTTGTGTTTCCGCAGGGTTTGAAGGCCCTGTCGAATGTGTTGCAAGTGTTCTTCCCAATTCTTGCTGAAGGTGAGGATGTCATCCAGATAGACAACTATGAATGAGTTGGTGAAGGGACGCAATATGTCATCCATTAGCCTCATAAAAGTAGCAGGGGAATTTGTCAACTCAAAGGGCATAAACAACCATTCAAAAAGGCCTTCCTTGGATTTGAAGGTGGTCTTCCATACATTTGTGGGCTCTATTGGAACCTGGTGATAGCCAAACTTCAGATTAATCTTGTTGAAATAATTGGCCCCATTGAGTTGGTCCAGAAGGTCATCAATCCGTGGGATTGGATACTTGTTCCCAACAATGATTTTGTTTAGTGCTTAATAATCAATGTAGAGCCTCCAGGTCGCATCCTTCTTCTGTACAAGTACAATCGAGCTCCCACAAGGTGAGGAACTTGGTCAAATGTGCCCTTTTTGCAACAAATCCTGGATTTTCTGCTTGATCTCTTCATTTTCCAGAATAGAGTGATGATGTATCGACCTATTGGGTAGAGGTGCTCTGGGAGTCAGTTCGATCAAATGCTTGACCTAACAGTGTAAGGGTACCCATGTGGGTGAGGAGAAGATGTCCCTGTATTCTTCCACGACCTTATCCACCTACTTATGCTTCATAGAGGAACCATTCTCGGGGGTCATGGATGTGGCCACGATATTCCCCTTACTTTGAGAGAAAATCAGAAAGAAAACAAAATTCCCAGTTTGGGAGATGATTTTACTACACTACTTAGAAGAGATCAAAGAGATGGCAGTAGGTTGGGTTACCTATGGTATCCGATATAACTTATTACCCAAATAAATAATAACAGTGCGAGGCCTTGACTCATATACAACATGATGCTTCCACAAGTATGGTTGGCCTAATAATACATCACAAAATTCAAGAGGATAAACATCAAATAGTACCTCATT
Organism: Pinus taeda; assembly: GCA_000404065.3. NCBI lineage: Eukaryota > Viridiplantae > Streptophyta > Pinopsida > Pinales > Pinaceae > Pinus > Pinus taeda. Next base: position 223,070 of record APFE030246694.1, on the reverse strand, counting down.
TATGAAGGGTTTGATGTTGTAGGGAAGGGGACACTGCTGAGACACAAAGATGTCTTCCTTGGTGACGCCACTTGATGGTGTATGAATGTGGGTTTAGTGTCATTGGTAGGCCCAACTGATTCACGACCTCTACTAAAATGAGGTTCTTTTGGCTCTTATTGTCGATAATGAATTACAGTGACGAACCCTTCACCCACATATGTGAGTGGCAGAGATGCTCCCCATCCTCTTGATCTTCGGGATCAATCTTCTGGATCTTGGTGGTGGAAAAAGTGGTGCTGGGATCTGCATCAATAATCTGCCTCCCTTGGTCATTCCCCTTATTAGGTTCTAACTCAGAGTCAGAACATGCGTCTAATTTCGAAGCCTTCAGCTTAGCCACCAATGACTGCTTGGCCTGACACTCACTTGTGTTGTGAGTGGGACTCTTATGGAACTCGTACCAGTTTCCTATGTCCTTCTTTGTATTCATGGTGTTATTCTTTCCTTACGGCCTCGATGGGTTTTCCTGGGTCACTTCACCTTGGTTTTGTTCTTATTTCTACGATTTGGGGGCGCATTTCCCTTGCTTTAGATTCACAGATCCAAAGTCTTGATTCTTTTGTTTAAACTTCTACTCGATCTCGACAATGTATCGGTAGGTAGCACCAAGCAAGGAGATGTATAGGAACTCAATATCATCCTAGATGTATTTGTGTAGACAACCATCGTACTTGATTATTAGATGCCTCTCAGAATCCTTGATACCCTACTTTGTGCAAAGGGTATGAAAAATATTTTTGAACTCTGGCATGTCTTGGTCACTTCCTTTTCATAGTGTGGTCCACTTTATGTACTTATATTCATAGCTCTTGACAGGGTAATACTGCTCTTTGATGGCGTCCAAGAAAGAGTTCCAAGTGGGTGCTGCTGAAAATAGTGAGGGTTCCCTCTTGTCCTTCTACTCATAGTAGGTTTCCAACTAGTCCTTGATGTGGGGGGCGACTTTGAGGAGTGAAAAAGTAATATTTTTCCTATTGGAAAAATCATGAACCAAAAAATACCCTTCCAACAGATTTAACCATCTATCTATGACGTCTGCATCTATCTGGCTTTCAAATATGGGAATATCAAAGTTGACTTGTACCTTGAAGGGAGTGGTGCCTCCATAGTGTCTACCAGATGAAGATGCACTTGTGGGCATCCGCTAAAGGATATGGGAAAATTTTCCCATAACCTTGTTCCTATGTCGCTCGAGGGCTTCATCAAGCAATATTTTGAAGGGATCTCCTACTCCCTTGTCTTTCTTTTCTTCTGCCATGGGAGGTCGTCGGGGTTTGTGAGGCTAGTATTGCAAAGGTTCAACTAGTTCAATCCCTAACTCCTTATACCTTGACCTTTTTGAGGACATGCAAAGAAAAAAAGAGAAAGATCAAATTTCTCTGATACCACTGATCTAGACTTATGAAGGAACACAACATAATACATATATAAACATAAACACAAAGGTGTAATAGAAATAAAAATTCATTTCATTAATATCAAAGAACTGAAATACACTTACATATAGAATGGAAATAAAATATCTCAGGTGATGGTAGATTATCTCTAAGAAGAGATGTGATGGCTACATGCCTCTGAATTGTGTTACAATGAGGCTCGAAGGCCTATTTATTATTGATAAACAATGGAAAACCCTAAACTTCCAAAAACCTAATGCTAGTAGATGGAGTGCCAAAACTATGGGCCATGTTGGGGTAAATTGGAACATCAACTTGCCGGGGTTGTAACTTTGGCATAGGATCTCTTTTTGACGCGCATAATACCTCGTTATAAATATCTATTCGAGGAATTTAACTTTTGACTACAAAAATTAAGTAAATACTCATGTTTTCCTATTTTACAAAAAAAACGTCATGTAGAGCCTCAAAATGACTCCGAAATTTTAGGACCCAAAAAAATACCAAAATAAGTAAACTACGCTACAATTAAGGAAAATGAAAAAATGAAAGAAAAAATGGTGGGGGTCCAAGTGGAATAGGTGGGTGGTGACCAATATCCACCTTGATAAACTACAGGACCCTGATCAATGAGGAGGCCAGAGGCCGGGGACAGCGAGGGGGAGATGAAATTGACTCGTGGCTGCTTTCTTCCCTGACCCCCTTGGCATTCAAGTATCCAACCTATTAGTTCCAATTATATTCGATGTCATCAGTATAAGCCCCGCTACCAACCTAATGAAGGCATTCTTTCTTGAGGAAGTCACAAATTAACCTAACCCTTGAGGAATATCAGATTGCAACATAACCAATGAGGAACACAATAAGTTGACATAATTCAACCAAGATAAATGTTAAAATGTAATAATGTTACATAAATAGTATGGAACATCATAAATTTGTAATGCGACATAACCATTAAGGAACATGAAATTCTATATAAATTGACCAGGATGAATGTCATGATGCATCGTGACCAACTAGAAGCATTGTATTGAGACATAAACTTTAATGAATGTTGCAAGGTGACATAACCCTCAATGAACATCAAATTGTGACATAACACAACAATGATGAATGTTGCAATGTGACAAAATCATTGGGGAACATCAAAATATAACATAAGAAATTAAACATAACACAACGAAAATGAATGTTTAAATGTGACATAATCATTAGGGAAAATCAGAATCCAACATGACCCTTTAGGAATGTTATAATGTGACATAACCATTGATCGATATCACATTGCAACACAACCATTGAGTAGTGTTACAATTCAATATAAGACAACAATGATGAATATCACAATGCAAAATTACCATATTTAACCATGGTTAAACCTGATCAACATGGTCAACCATATTTAATGATTGTGAACCATGAACAAGCATAGTTAACCACATTAAACCAAATTCAACCATAGAGAAAAATAATAAACCAATGTCAACCAAATTAAACCAAACTTATACCAATGCCAACCATAAGTTGACCATAGTATATGAAACATAGTCACAATTCAACTGTAAGTTGACCATACTCAACCATAGTAAACCAAGGTCAACCAAATTTAGCCATGGTCAATTATGGTCAACCATGTTCAACCATAAACAACCATGGTCAACCATAGTAAAGCAAAATCAACCATATAAAAACATGGTCATCCAAATATAATCATAGTAAAACATGATTAGTCATACCCATGATCAACCATAGGTAAATGTGGCTGACCAAATTTAACCATGACCAATATTTGTTCAACATAGTCAACCATAGTCGTCCAAATTCAACCATAATAGATGATGGGTTGATTAAATTCAATCATAAGTCAAACATTGTCACACATAATCAATCATGGTTAACTAAAGTAAATTATGGTCAACCATGGTAAAAAATAACAAATTAATTATCAATGATGGTCAAACATGGTCAAACATAACTAAGACATGGTCAACTATGGTCAAACATAGTCAACCATGTTTGAACTTGTTAAGCACTAGAAAAGCCCCATGTTAACCCTAAAAACCCTTATTAAGACTTATATATTAAGTTATTACATTTTTTGTTATAGTTTTATGTTGGCCATAGCCTTTCATTGTACCCTTCCATTACAATTGTACCCTTTGTCTCCTATATATTAAAGAGATAGTCTTAGGATCATAAAATCTTGTCTTATGCATTGTATTAATTGTAAAAGGAGGTTTCCCCCTCGATTTGGACTATAATTAATGGCTTCTTAGAAAATTTAAAGCGCATTGTTCATAACATTTGGTATAAGAGCTATGATCCTAGGGTTTTACTGCTTAAACCATTCATTGTGGAATTTTCGCTATAAAGTTTTGGAATAATTTAGGAGAGAAATATAAGTACATTTTTTCAAAATTTTAGATTTGATATCACTATACTTTCAGAGATATACATTATGCAAGTTAGGGTTTGTGAATGGTATTGAAATCAATGAGTGATCTTGGCATTTTCATTATAATTTTTTTTTTGGGATATTTAGACCATGGAATTTTGATTTGATTGAGGAGGTATCTATATGCACATGTCATCAAAGTTTCATATTTTATTTCACTACAATTTTATAGATATAAGCTATAAAAGTTATGGTTTGTGAATTGTCCTGAAATCAGTTTCAAAAAAGTGATCTTGACATTTTGTCTACAATTGTTTTATTTTTATTTTTAGTGATACTTTAGTGTACATAATTTTTAATAGACTATGTAGATATATATGAAGAATGGGTTATTCTTTTATAATTTGGTTTTTTACAATTTTGGAGATATACCCTTTGGAAGTCAGGTTTTGTGATTGGTCTTGAAATAGGCATGAAAGAGCGATCTTGGATTTTTTGTTGTAAAGTTGGAAATTCAATTAATGCAGTTGCAACGATCAGTAAATTATATGGGAAACATATGGAGGAATAAAAGGGATAAATACAAAATATGTCAAGGAAGAAACACAAAAATCCATAAGTTCCATGGAAAAGCTTCTCTCAGAGAGGCTTCCAAAAAGGGATATGGAAATCTAAGGAAATCTTGAAAATAAGAAGAATTGTGTTGGAACTGAATCACATATGGGGAGTATTTTATTGCAGTTTGATGGCACAAATATTGAATCATAGAACCATAATCATGATTTTTGACTCCAATATCCACATCATTAGGGCTTAAAGTCAATACCAATGAACTACTTCATTTCGAAGATTGATATGAGGAAGTTTCATGGTAATGATCCTATAACATGGATATTATAGATGGAGAAGTACTTTGATATACACCAACTAACATCCTTACAAAAGGTAAATATTGCATCCATATTTTTAGAACAAGATCGATTTGTATGGTATTAATGTCTCTGTGGAAGGAACAATGAATTTATTATATCTTGCTCACCTAATAAATAAAGGAATTAATAACACATTATGGGGATATTTGGAGAAATAGATTCTTTAGTCAATTGGTAAAATTTTGACAAAAAGGTCCATTTAAATATCACATTCAATAATTCCAAAAGTTGAGTCCTAGGGTAAAGATTTTTTAGAGGATAATTTGTTAGACCTTTTTATGGGAACTTCTTGGGTGTGTTTTATGTTCTTTCCACGACTAATCACACATGTGGGGGGGTCATAGGAGAGGTGACCTACCCTCAAGAAGTTTTTATTGGACCCTATATTAGGTTGGCGAACCTACTTATGGTTTTTTTCATGGGGTTTTCACATGGTTTTGGGCATGATGATTTTCTGCCCATGATATTTTGTAGATTTGATCAAGGGAACTACGATTATGTTCTAATTTAGGGTTAATGGATTGGGGTTTATGAATGCTTCGACATGTGTATATATGTATTGTAACATTGAAAGGAAAAAAATGAAAAATCAATCTGGTAGTCTCAGTTCTGCGACCCAGGGGAAATCTATGTGTATTTGTTTTATATTCTTGTCATTGTTTATTTTTGTTTCTAGAATTCATCTGTAGGTAATTTCTGTTCGGGGTTAAAACCTACATTTGATATCATAGTTGTTTCAGCTACAAGGGGACACCTTTGCTGCTGAGGGGTTTTTCTAAGGTCTGTGTTAGACCCTATTCAGTGAGAGATCTACGAGATCGATTCTTGCGGTGAAAGAAGATGGCGAGCAGTCAAAAGATAGAGATTGAGAAATTTAATGGTTATAGTTTTGAGTTGTGGAAGCTCAAGATGGAGGATCTACTGGTGGATAAATATCAATGGATCATAGTAGATTCGAGTACTAAACCAACGATAATATTAGCAGAGGAATGAGCGAAGTTGAATCAGAAGGTATAGAGCACAACACGGTTGTGTATCTCATATTCAATATTGTTGAATGTATCAGGGGAAGCTACGACAAAGCATTTGTGGGTCAAGTTAGGGACTTTGTACCAATCTAAGTCTTTGGTGAATAATTTTTTCCTGTGGAAAAAGCTGTATAACTTGAGAATGAAGGATGGAGACTCGGTGACAGAGCATCCGAATTTCTTTAATACTGTGGTAAGTTAGTTGTTATCTGTTGATATAAAAAATTCATATGAAGATAAGTGCATCAGTTTGCTGTGTTCTCAATCAGATTCGTGGGATAGTCTGATTGTTGCTATAGGTAACAATGAAACTACCTTTAAGTTTGATGAAATAGTCTCATCCTTGTTGTTGAAGGATATGAGACAGAAAAATATGGAGAGCCAGAATGGAGATGCCTTATCTGTATGAGGACGGTCCCAAAACATAAGCAAAAATAGGTTCTCGAGTGGGAGATCTAAATCTCCTAGAAAACCTATAAAGGCGTGTTGGAAATACGGAAAGGAAGGGAACTTCAAAAAGGACTTTAGATATAAAGAACCTGGGAAAGGAAAGGGATTTGATGATGCTCCTTCTGCAGAGGCAAAAACCACCTTAGATGAAGGTGGGGATGTGTACTTGGCTTCTTCTTCAAGTACAAATGTAGATCATGAGGCATGGTTGATTGAATTAGGTGCATCCTAAATATGATGGTGGTGATGTCTTACTAGGGGATGATAGGAAGGCTATAATTGCCATAAGTGGAAAATTCAAGATGAAATTGCAAGGTGGAAGGATTATAACACTTCCTGGTGTTTTGCATATTCCTGCATTGGTTAGAAATCTGATTTTTGTAAGCAAGATGGACAATGCAAATGTAAAAATAGTGTTTGAGAAAGATACCTGCAAGATGGTTCAGGGAGCACTGGTATTGATGCGGGGAGTTCAGATTTGAACTCTGTATGATCTTATGGATAGTACTATTATTGATGGGTGCAACAATTTTTCGGTTTCCGAAAGTGGAACAAAAAATCTAGTGGTCTCTGGAGAAAAGACCATGTTATGGCATCAAAGGCTTGGAAATATTGGAGAGAAGGGACTCAGAATACTTCATGGTAATGGTATGGTAGAAGATATGTCTAATTTTTCTCTAGATTTTGATTTCTGTGAACATTGTGTATATGGGAAGAAAAATCGGGTGAGTTTCCCCTCTTGTGCTATGAGGGCGAAAGGGATATTAGAGCTTGTGCAAAGTGACGTGTTTGGACCTGTGTAAGTTCCATCATTGGGTAAGTCTGTGTACTATATATAATTTATGATTGACTTCTTGAGGAATACATGGATATATATCCTCAGGGAGAAACTTGAAGTCCTTCACAGGTTTAAAGAATTTAAGGCTCTAGTGGAAAACTAGACAAAGAAAAAGATAAAGGTGTTGAGGACAGATAATGGTGGAGAGTTTTGTAAGAAGAATTTGAATATTTCTGTAAGAAGTGTGGTCTGAAACGACATAAGACTATTCCATACACACCTAAGAAAAGTGGAGTTGCAGAAATAATGAACAGGACGTTGATGGAAAAAGAAAGAAGCATGCTCATTGGTGTTGGGTTAGGACATGAATTCTGGGTAGACGCGGTGGAGACTACATGTTACCTAGTTAATAGATCACCTTCATCAACATTGGAGGATACGACTCCACATGAGGTATAGACTGGCAAGAAACCCTCTCTTTCACATCTGAGGGTATTTAGATGTGATGCATATATACATGTTCGAAAGGATAAAAGAACCAAGTTGGATAGTAAATCTGAAAGGTGCACCTTTATTGGGTATAAGGATGGTTTAAGAGGTTATAAGATTTGGAACCCATAAACAAGGAAGGTTGTGTACAACAGAGATGTGGTGTTTAGAGTGGTGAAAGATGTTATTAAACATGACGTCCTATGAAAGGAACCTAAGAAGATAGGGTTTGAGCTAAAGGAGGAAGAATCAAACTCTATAGAAGAACAATAATTAGAAGATGAAGAGCCACAAACTTCAGCTATGAGAAGATCCAGTTCGAGAAAGAAGGTAGCCAGAAAGGTATATTCCATCTAATTTCTGTTCAAATTTTTCTTTATCTATTACGGATGATGATCCTAGAACTATTAGGGAGGAAATAGATTCAGAGGATGGAAAACTTTGGAAAAAGGCCATGGTTGATGAAATAACATCTTTGGAAACAAATGAGGCTTGGGATCTAGTGGAGTTGTTAGATGGAAGTAAACCGATTGGAAGAAAATGGGTGTTTAAGAAGAAGATGAATGCAAAAGGAAAGGTGGAGAAATACAAAGCTTGGTTGGTAGCAAAAGGTTATTCCCAGGTTCTGGGAATTGATTTTGGTGATACTTTTTCCCCTGTTTCCAAGGTAGCTTCTATTAGATTACTTTTATTTGTCATTGCTACTTTTGATTTTGAGGTAGAACAAATGGATGTGAAGACAAGAATTCTTCATGGGGATTTGGAAGAAGAGATCTACATGAAGCAACTTGAAGGCTTTGCAGTGAAGGGAAGGAAAGAATTGGTATGTAGGTTTAAAAAAGTCTCTATATGGGTTAAAACAATCACCAAGAATGTGGTATCAGAAATTTGATACATATATATGGGGTCTTGGATTCACCAGAAGAAAAGTGGATCATTGTGTATTTTAAATTAATTGGTGATTGTGTTATTTATCTGGTCTTGTATGTGGATGATATGTTGCTCATTGGAAATGGCAAAGAAATAATCCAAGATTTGAAGACCCAATTATCCTCCAAATGTGACCTAAATGATCTTGTTGCTGCGAACTATATTTTGGTCATGGAAATTAAATGAGATCAGGAAAAGAGGAAGCTCTCGTTAAACTAGAGGAAGTATGTCAAGACAATATTACAGAGGTTTAATATGCAGGATAGTAAACCGGTGAAGGTTTCTTTTCCTGTAGGTGTAAATTTATTTGCTAAACAATGTCCCAAGACACAAGAAGAGGAAGAGGACATGTCCCGTGTTCCATATGCAAGTGTAGTCAGTAGCCTGATGTATGCAATGATATATACTAAACGGGACATTGCAAATGTAGTGGGAGTATTGGGAAGGTTTATGTCAAAACCAGGGAAGGAGCAATGGACATCAGTGAAGTGGGTTTTCGGGTGTTTGAGTGGAACTAGTGATTATGGTCTGTGCTACCAAGGAAGACTAGGATTGGACAAAGTTTTGGAGATCCGTGGCTTTGTTGATATAGAATGGGCTGGAGAACTATATTGGAGAAGATCTACAAGTGGGTATGTGTTTAACCTATTTGGAGGTGCAGTCAGTTGGATGAGCATGAGACAGTATGTAGTGGAACTTTCAATTGTAGAGGCAGATTACATGGAAACCACTCATGCAAGAAAGGAATCCGTTTGGTTGCAAAGGTTGTGTTTAAGTATGGATTTAGTAAAATGAGCTATAAGGATAGACTATGATAGCTAAAGTGAAATTTTCTTGGCAAAGAACCTTGATTATCATTCAAAGACAAAGCACATTGATGTTCAATATCACTTTGTGAGGGATATGGTTGAGTCCAAAAAGGTGTTTATGGTAAAGGTGGACACTTTGAAGAAAATTGTAGATGCATTGATGAAGTCTGTGAGCACTAAATTTTTTTATTGGTGTAGATAAACAATGGGCGTTGCAGGGCTAAACCAATGACTAATCTCCCTTATGATCACTTGCGTGGAAAAGAAAACAACAAGTGGGACAATGTTGGGTGTGCATTATATTTTTTCCACGACTAGTCACACATGCGGAGGGTTCATAGGGGGGCGACCTACACTTGGGAAATTTTTTTGGACCCTATATTAGGTGGGAAGACCAACCTACAGTTTTGTGCATGGGTTTTGCATATGATTTTGGGCATGATGGTTTTATTCCCATGGTATTTTGTAGATCTGGTCAAGGGAACTACAGTTATGTTCTAATCCAAGGTTAATGG
>APFE030246694.1:127691-212530 GCA_000404065.3 Pinus taeda | reverse complement strand
GATTTGTTGGTGGATAAAGATCAGTGGATTGCAGTAGATTCGGGTACTAAACCATCGAAAGTATTAGTAGAAGACTCGATGAAGTTGGATCGGAAGGTAAATAATACAATACGGTTGTGTATCTCAGATTCAATATTTTTTGAATGTATTAGGGGAAGCTACAACGAAGGATTTGTGGGTCAAGTTAGGGACTTTGTACCAATCTAAGTCTCTAGTGAAGAATTTTTTCCTAAGGAAAACGCTGTATAACCTAAGGATGAAGGATAGAGACTCGGTGACAAAGCATCTGAATGCCTTTAATACTAAGGTAAGCTAGTTTTTATCTTCTGATATAAAAACTTTAGATGAAGATAAGTGCATTAGTTGCTGTGTTCTATACTAGATTCATGGGTATTTTGGCTGTTGTTATAGGTAGCAATACAACTACCTTGAATTTTGATGAAATAGCCTCATCCCTGTTGTTGGAGGAGATGAGAAGGAAAAATATGGAGAGCTAGAATGGAGATGCGTGGTTTGCATGAGGACGGTCCCAAAATAGAAACAAAAATAATTCCTCGAGTGGGAGATATAAATCTAGAGGGAGGTATAAATCTCTAGGAAAACTTGTAAAGGTGTGCTTGAAATGCAGAAAGGAAGGGAACTTCAAAAAGAAATGTAGATTTAAAGCTCCTGACAAAGGAAATGGATCTGATGACGCTCCTTTTGCAGAGGTGAAAACCACCTCATATGAAGGTGGGTATGTGTACTTGGCTTCTTCTTCAAGTGCACGTGTATATCATGAGGCATGGTTGATTGAATTAGGTGCATCCTTTCACTTCACTCCCCATAGGGAGTGGTTCTGCGAGTATGAGAAATATGATAGTGGTGAGGTTTTCTTAGGGGATGACAGGAAGGCTAGAATCGTCGGACATGGAAAATTCAATTTGAAGTTGCAAGGTGTAAGGATTAGAACACTTTAAGGTGTTCTACATATTTGTGCATTTCCCAGAAATCTGATTTCTGTAAGCAATATGGATGACGTAGATGTAAAAATAGTGTTCGAGAAAGATACTTACAAGATGGTTCGGGGAGCACTAGTATTGATGCAAGGGTTTCGGATTAGAAATCTGTACAAGCTTATGGGTAGTACTATTATTGATGGGTGGAACAATTTTGTGGTTCCTGATAGTGGAGCTAAAAATCTAGTGGTCTTTGGGGAAAGGACCATGCTATGGGATCAAAGGCTTGGAAAAATTGGAGAGAAGGGCCTTCGCATAATTCATAGTAATGGCATGGTAGAAGGTATGTATAATTTATCTCTAGATTTCAATTTCTGTGAACATTGTGTATATGGGAAGTAGATTCAGGTGAGTTTCCCCTCTTGTGCTACGAGGGCCAAAGGGATATTAGAGCTTGTGCACAGTGATGTGTTTGGACCTGTGTCGGTTCCATCACTGGGTACGTCTGTGTACTATGTATCATTTATAGATTAATTCTCAAGTTATACATGGATATATATCCCTAGGAAGAAATCTAAAGTCCTTGAAAGGTTTAAAGAATTTAAGGCTCTAGCGGAAAACCAGACAAAGAAAAAGATAAAGGTGCCGAGGACAGATAATGGTGGAGAATTCCGCAAGAAGGAATTTGAAGATTTCATAAGAAGTGTGGTATAGCATGACATAATACTATACCATACACACCTCAGGAAAATGGAGTTTCCGAAATAATGAATAGGACGTTGATGGAAAAGGAAAGAAGCATTCTCAATGGTGTCGGGTTAGGACATGAATTATGGGCAGAGGTGATGGAGACTGCATGTTACCTGGTTAATAGATCACCTTCATCAACGTTGGAGGATACGGCGCCATATGAGGTATGGATTGGTAAGAAACCCTCTCTTTCACATCTTTGGGTATTTGGCTGTGATGCATCTGTACATGTTCCAACGGATAAAAGAACCAAGTTGGATAATCAATCTAAAAGGTGTATCTTTATTGGGTATAAGTATTGTTTAAAAGGTTATAGGCTTTGGATCCCAGAGATAAGGAAGGTTGTGTACAACCAAGATGTGGTGTTTAGAGAGGTGAAAGATGTTATTAAACATGGATTCCTACCAAAGGAACCTGAGAAGATAGATTTTGAGCTAAAGGAGGAAGAATCAAATTCTGCAACATAATACAAATTAGAAGATGAAGAGCCACAAACTCTATCTGTGAGAAGATCAGTTCAAGAAAGAAGGCAACCAAAAATTTATAGTCCATCTAAGTTCTATTCAATATTTTGTTTATCTATTATTGATGATGATCCCAAAACTGTTAGGGAGGTAGTAGATTCAAAGGATGAAAAACTCTGGAAAAAGGCCATGGGTGATGAAATGAAAGCTTTGGACACAAACGAGGCTTAGAATCTGGTGGAATTGTCGGATGGAAGTAAACCCATTGGAAGAAAATGGGTGTTTAAGGAGAAGATGAATGCAGAAGGCAAGGTGGAGAAATACAAAGCTCGGTTGGTAGCAAAAGGTTATTCCGAGGTGCTGGGAATTAATTTTGGTGATATTTTTTTTCTTGTTGCCAAGGTATCTTCTATTAGATTACTTTTATTTTTCATTGCTGCTTTTGATTTTGAGGTAGAACAAATGGATGTGAAGATAAAATTTCTTCATGGGGATATGGAAGAAGAGATTTACATGAAGCAACCTGAAGGCTTTGTGGTGAAGGGAAAGAAATAATTGGTATGTAGGTTAAAACAAATCTTTGTATGGGTTAAAACAATCACCAAGGATATGGTATCCGAAATTTGATACATATATATGGGGACTTGGCTTCATCATAAGTAAAGTGGATCAACATGTGTATCATAAATTATTTGGTGATTGTGTTATTTATCTGGTCTTATATGTGGCTGATATGTTGCTGATTGGAAATGACAAAGAAATTATCCAAGATTTGAAGACCCAAATGTCCTGCAAATTCGACATGAAGGATCTTGGGGCTGCAAACTATATTTTGGGCATGGAAGTTAAACAATATCATGAAAAGAAGAAGCTTTGGTTAAACCAGAGAAAGTATGCGGAGAGTATACTACAGAGGTTTAATATGAAGGATACTAAACCGGTGAAGGTTCCTATTCCTGTAGGTGTAAAGTTATCTACTGAATAGTGTCCCAACACACAAGAAGAGGAAGAGGACATGTCCCATGTTCCATATGCAAGTACAATTGGTAGCCTGATGTATGAAATGGTATGTACTAGACTAGACACTCCACATGTAGTAGGAGTATTGAGTAGGTTTATGTCAAAACCAGGGAAGGAGCATTGGACATTAGTGAAGCGGGTTTTCAGGTATTTGAGTGGAACAAGTGATTATGGTCTGTGCTATCAAGGAAGACTAGGATTGGACAAAGTTTTGGAGATCTTTGATTTTGTTGATGTAGAATGGGATGGAGATCTAGATCAGAGAATATATACAAGTGGGTATATGTTTAACCTATTTGGAGGTGCAGTTAGTTGGATGAGTAAGAGGTAGTATGTAGTGGAAATTTCAACTATAGAGGCATAATACATGGAAACTACTCATGCAAGAAAGGAATAGGTTTGGTTGCAAAGATTGTGTTCAAGTATGGATTTAGTAGAACGAGCTATAAGGATAGACTGTGATAGACAAAGTGAAATTTTCTTGGCAAAGAACCTTGATTATCATTAAAAAAAAAAGCACATTGATGTTCAATATCACTTTGTGAGGGATATGGTTGAGTCCAGAAAGGTGTTTCTCATAAAGGTGGACACTTTGAAGATTACTGCAGATGCATTGATGAAGTCTATGAGCACTGAGAAGTTTTCTTGGTATAGATAAAAAATGGGCGTTGTAGGACATAGGTTTTGGGGCTCAAAGAGCATTGCATTTTAATTTAAGGTAAAGTTGTTTCGACCTACCCATGGTTTGCGGACCATGGGATTGTATAAATAGAGCAAGGCTCTAAGTGTAAAGATAACTTAGGAGAGCAGAGAAGAGATAGAATAGCGAAGGCATGGTAAGAGCATAGAGTGAAAGTTGGAGTGTATTGGGTCGTAGTATTAGGAAGAGGCTCTGCAGCTGAGTGCATAGAGGCCGAGTAGAGTCCGCAACTGAGCGTGCAAACCCCCACAGCTGAGTGCGTAGGGTGGATTTAGGTCTATACTTGGGATTGAAAGCTAATAAAGAGAAGTTTATTTTGTGCATCCATTCTTGAAATTGTGTTTTGATGTTATGCATTACTTTTACTCTGTTATTTACTGCACACAATTGATAAATACATGTATGAATGCTTATATGTGAATTTAATCTAAGTAATCAGCCAACGAAAGACTAATTAAGGAAGACTTGGGTAAATAACGTGGGTCGCGCTGCAGCTAGAACGACGCTAAGACAGTATCACAGGGTACTGGGTGCCCGCAGGCGCACATAGTGCAGTAAGTGCAAAGGTTGGACCACATACCAATCACTTCATATCAGACATGCCCAGGGTATAGAAACCTAGTTCTAGCACCCTCCCATACTACTTTGGGTGAGACCTCAGTCTACCCTCCGCGGACTGTTGCCAAAAGGGACAGTAGTACCAGGATTTGCTTGGCTAAATCACTTCTGACCTGGGTCAGGCCCCACTAAGCCAAAAAATGGTTTCGTTGCCAGGACCGGGATCTGCATAAGGGATGTCTGATGTCATGCCACTGAAAACCAACAAAGAAGGAAATTGAAGAGTGGTTGGACAAGAAGATTCATGAGTTCACGACACAGGAAAATAGAACTCTGCAAGTATCTAAGGAATTGGATTGCTACATGTATATGGAAATCCATGAGATTTTCTTTGCATTCTTTCCATCTAGGCTGTATGAGTGGATCACGAGGTTACCCGACAGCTGGGGAAGGTGTAGGCTCGACCAACATGTAGTGTGGACTCTGGAATTAGTGCACATAATAGAAGCATCAGAAGATAAGATTGCGCAAGCTATGGACCATTGGCTCGACCGGATAATAGGGGAATTTATCACTAAGTTAGTGGTAGACATGACTGTGAGTTACAACAAGGCAGAGCGACGCTTCCTCAAGGGACCGCGAGGTAAGTATATTAAATCTTTGAACACCTAGAATAAGATGTTGTTATGTGAAAAGCGGGTTATGTAAATAAATTAATGTTTGGGGCTATGCAAAGCGGAAAGATATACATAAGTAGAAGTAGTGAAGAATTAGAAAACAATCCCTTAATTTCACCCTCACAAGAGAGCGAGGACGAGCTCGCGAAGGTTTCTCCAAGAAGCCCGGTCAGTTTGATAAGGCAGTAGATTCCGCGGTTACCACGTCCACCCACACTGCCACCTGCTTCACCTCCCTCACCTCCATCTCCACCCACTCCACCTCCACCACCTCCACAATTCAATATGGCGAGCGTGATCAAACTACCTATGTTTAGAGGAGTAGGGGATGAGGATCCAGACCAATTTTGGTTCATGGTAAGAGCAGTATGGGAAGCATAGGGCATCACGGACGACAATATTAAGAAGGATACATTGGTGAGTGCACTGTAGGATCACGCATTAACATGGTATATCAAGAATTATAACGACCACCCAAACGTAGGAATAACAAAGATCCAGAATGCGTTGAACAGGGAATTTAGCAGACCAAAGTCAGAAACACAATCAATCATCAGGTTTAAAGAGATCGCAATGCTCCTGGGCGAGACTCTTTGGGATCTAGATTAACAGCTAAAGAGTACAATCTGCGAAGCCAATATGACATTGATAGATGGAAAAAATCGTGCATGGTTTGTAGCATCTCTGGCATTGCACTTGAGAATGGCGCTGTCACAACAGAAACTTTCCACTCAGGCCAAAGCATTGGAAATGGCAATGAGATTACATGAGACCCCAATACAAGACCCTGGGTTGGGAGTTCAACAAATCCACGTGCAGCTACAGAATCTGTGTTTGAAAATGTAAAGTTTGAAGCAGGATAGGGCACCGTGGCCAGAGGCGCGTGAGGAAGTATGGTGCATAAAATGCAAAGGCCAAGGCCATGACAAGGATCACTGTCCAATGTTTTCAAACTACTTTGCAGGAGGAGGGCCAATGCCACTGAGACTGGAGATGCAGGGAAGCTCGAGTGCGATACCCACTTTATGTTGCACCATTTGTCAGATAGGAGGGAAACACACGACGAACAATTTTCATCTGTGTAGAAATATACCTAGACACCCCGACAATTGTTTTGTAATTTCTGCAGGTCAGTAGGCCACGAAGAGCACGCTTACCATAGTTACGAGCTAGCGATGGATCGGACCCCATCCTATAGGATGCAGACCGAAACGTGAGCCCTCGACCCAGATGCGGGGATGACGCACGCTGGATTTTAGGGGTGAGGTTGAGGATGAGGTGGTTGGGGACCAGCAAGGGGCCACAAACAGTTAATTTGTTACAATTGCGGAGGACCAAGGCACTATGCCCATGATTGTACCGACCCGATGAGGATATCTTGTTCATATTATGCTCAGTTTGGTCATGAAACAATAGACTGTCCTAGGTTGATAAAAAAGATGCGTGAAAAAGGGGTATTCCAGCCTCCCCCCAACTCAGAATATACAAATGATGAGGTCTGAGTTGCGAGAAGAGGACCTGTAAACATGATGCTTAGAAGCGGTACGGCCATAGGAGAAGATATGGGGAAGCAGCCAGAGTAAAGTACGTGGGTTTGTAAGGCTCCTGCAAAGGAACCTAAGTTTGACCTAGAACACGCAAAGGAGACATTCATGGAAGCTAAGAAGAGCTTTGCAGAGGCCTCCACTTCAGGTAGTAAGGATCAACCAGAGCAAGGAATGGATCCTTCAATGCTCACTACCTTTCTGGAGACATGCATGAAACTGTTGCGCGACAACAAGGAAGTTAAAGGACTATAGGAACTAAACACCAGGTGTGCGGGGTTAGGAGAACCACACGTAGTCAGGAAATTGGGGAAGCATGCATTGCACAGTGGAATGGAAATGGGGTTGATTGCACATATTGGGGAATATGAAATGGATCAGGTAATCCTAGATCTGGGTTCAGACGCGAATGTATTACTGAAGCAAACATGGGAACGCATAGGTAGGCCCACGTTACAATGGTCCCCTATTCAATTATGAATGGTGAACCAACATAAGATTTTTCCCATGGGGAGTTTGCAAGGGGTAACAATTGATATTGAAGGCGCGAGTGTGCAGGCAGATTTTGAAGTAATAGAGATTGTCGATGACAACAATCCCTATCCCACGTTGTTAGGAATAGACTGGGCCATCGATATGAACGGAGTCATCAATATGAAGAAGTGAAAAATGATCTCCGAGAAGAAGTCACTACGCATTTTAGTCCCACTGGCCCAGCCGAAGGAGGGCGCTACACTGAACCAATGTGTGACGATGATAACAATGATGATCTTGATTGTATTTAGAAGATAACTACACGAGACTAGGATTGGGTGAATCCGACTATAGATGGGAGTATCTCATGGGAGCACGAAAGCTCCTACACTTCAGATTCTGACGAGAAAGTAGAGTGATGGCAGAATTGGTTGCACGAAGTGACGACGCTGAATTGCAACATGATGGTCATATCACTGTGCTGCATGAAAACAAAGGCAAGAGAGCTGCCGAAATATGAAGGATTGCTAGCGGTGGATGAATTCCTGACCAAATTCAAAAGCACAGTACCCGAACAATAGTGGTTTAATGCGTTAAAGTTGGCACTGCGTGCAACACCCGCATGATGGTGGGGTACACATCAAGGAAATTTTGAGCACTGTTGCATATGTAGAAGGAAGCCCCTAGATTTGAACAAAAGTCGGTCAACAAGGATGGAACAATTTGCGCACCCACCTATCTCAATGGGTACAGACATGTGTTGTGCAGTCCACATAAGCACACCCCAAATTCAGGATCGAAAATCAGAATAGGATACAATAGCAGGAGAGGTGACGTGCACCAAAAACATTCCATGTAGAAGCAGTCAAGAAGGCATGCGAAATCCTGAACAGAGTTCACCAGGTGAGACGAACTAATTGGGACGTGCACGTACCAATGGCTCGATGGGCCTATAGGGCCATGTGAAAAAATCTGAGCGTGGAGATGATTTCGAAGTTGAGGAGCAGGGTCGAGACCATAATTTTGGAGAAAAGGAACCCTCACGTAATAGCTCCCACAGTTGGGACAGTACACAAGGACCAGAACGAAGGAATTATGTAGCTACGGAGGGCGAACATATGTGGATTTAGGAAGCCATATGGTGAGGGAACCTTAAACTTCTTGAACTCAAAGAAGATTGGGTACAACTGTGGAAGCAAAGCATGTTAAGGGATGTAGAGATAAAAAAAAATAGAGAACAAAATAACGCAAGAATGTCGCATCAATAAACTAAGAATGATAGGACAAGATAAGGGCAGCCATACTACTGCATTAGAAGAATGTCGCCGAGCATTTGTGACTCTGCTACCATCACTGTGACCACACCTTACCAGACAAAGTAACCAGGGGAGTGCACCACATAAGGAAGAACGTGTGACGCTGACTGTCGGGAGGGTAATTGAGGAGTGCCTGTGGACTGGGCTGGAAGGTGAGTTGAAGCCTTGTACAGGTGGTGCGACCACCTAACTATCCATAGGGAGCATAGTCTCAGCACTCTAAGTAGTTGAAAGAGGGTGCGGGACTGTAAATGAGTCTGTAAGGGAGTTGCGCGATAAGGAGGTTGCGTGCAGGATCGGCATGTCACAAGGGTCACGCCTGTGCAGAGGGGGTTGTGCTACCACATGGGTAGGCTGGGAAGTGATCGTTGGTGTCACTTTTCATGACAAGAGGTCTAATTTAAGACAACGAGGAGCGAGCGGTGGAAAATTAAGACATGAAGTCAGAACTAGATTTGGGACGATCTGCCGCCAATCTAGCATTAATGGGCTAAATGTGGGGGGAACGGTTGAATTTGAATTCAAAAAGGCCTATAAATCACAAGTGGCTATCTAATGAACAACCCTTGGTGTTTTGAGAATTCATTTGTTGCGCTATCAAGTGGGTATGGACCTTACGAATTTGGAATCTTTGAGAGCAAGTTTAGTGTTTGAGATGTTATTGAAGGAGAGGCAAGACCTCTTGAATAGAATGATGTCGATAACCGAGGAAGCCACGTAGAGCCCTACACTAGAAGTGGGGGATGCCCCGGAAATTCCAAAATCGCCCCAGACATCGAGGCCCAAAATGGATCCATAGGTAGTAAGCCCAGTCCGCATGTCTCCGCGAAATCCGAAGTTTGGTAAACTATCTATGGAAGACAAGGGAAAGACTGTTAATCTTGAGATAGATGATGAGGAGGAATACCTCCAAGCTTTCATAGAAGAGATTGAGGTGGATGAAGAAATGGAGAAAGACATTCAGCCAATGTGCGTTGCAGCAAAACTTCCCAAGTATGTCCATTTGCGAAAAGGGAAAGCAAAAGTACCCAAGGATTTGGGTGTCATTAAGAGATCACTCCAAACCCCACTCCTCCTAGATGGAATTTTGTTTGAAGGTTCGGTTTTGGGCTCCGTGCCCATGATGAAATTTGAAGATTGGGACCCCACAGATAGTGAAAAGTTTCCACATTTGGAGACTAGCAAACTCATGAAACAGAGCAAGGATGGGTCTGTTACAACGCTAGAACCGTAGAAATGGCTGCGCAATGTGGATAATTCCAGGTTACTCTACCTACTATGTATTCTGAATTTTCACCATGCAACGATGACGATCTTTGTCATCAGGCAGCTGCTTTGCTTGGTACACGATGGGTACCCGTGGCTGGAGGAGCCCATTCCCATCATGGTGGAGCTTATTCACAAGATTTCTCAGCTTCCGTGTGAGGCAAGGGACCCTGTGGAAATAGTTGGCAAGAGAGGAGATTTGGCACTCGCAGAGGCCATGAAGAAGAAATACAAGTTGGAAAAGAAGCAGAGAGGCTACGAAATTAGTAGCATTCTAGACAAAGGGGTGTGTGTAGCCACCCAACTACTGGTCGGGAAGGTGATGAGAAAATGCTGCGGCAACGAGGTACTAGTGACGGTCATCATGATGGTCGAACAATGCGCAGAGGGGTCCAATTCAACTGGGCCACCTTCCTCTGTGAATAATTCTTCACCAACTACAAGGAAGTCTAGGAGCAGGGCAAGACCTTCCACTATGCGTGGTTGCTCTTGTCCATTGTACTGGTGTCAGGGGAACTACCTAAGGATAGTCAGTTCCCTCCTCTTGAACAGGACTTGCTAGAGGCCACAAAATATGCGTCACTCTTGGTTATGAAGGACGCCACATGGATCTGCGAGACCAAGATCTTCTGGGTTCTCATGGAGGCGAGTGTCCATATGTGGATTAATAGAAGGCCGTGCCTATCCTCCACAGTGTACGACAGTTTGCGAAGCTTTGCAGACTTCAAGGTAGATATGCACAATGTGTATATTAAGGTGCACAAAGATTTGGCGTAGAACTGGCAACAAAGGCCACCACAGAGCAGACCAAGGGTGCTGAACAAGCAGCAACAACATAGGCAACAGGGGCCACCAAAATGCGGGAAGAAGGAGGCCTAGACTTGACCACGGGACAAGGGACAGAGGACACAACAGAAGTCATGGACCCAAGCATGACATCTACACAATTGAAAACCACGCGGTACATAACGAGCATGCCCACGAAAAAATATCAAGGCTTCCAAGTTAGACGGCAAACCCATTACACTGATAGAGGGTGACCTCTATGACATCAGTGACACAGTTCGTGAGGTCACCAGGGAAGTGCTTGAGGAAGCAATGACAGAGCAACAGAATGTGTTGGGGGCCCAGAGGGCACAACTACAACAACTTCAGGTGTGGCCCCCACAGGAGGGAACGGTAGCCACCTACGGTGCTGCAGGTACATTGGAAACAAAACAGTTGCTGTGGGCCAAAATGGCTAACAACGTCGCACTGTTGGAGGGAGCACTAACAGTGGAGAGCATGGAGGACAGAGCTGTGGTGGGCCGGATTAAGGGACTTGGCCTAAAATTGGCTTCCCTTCTGCGGGATATATTATACTAGCTATAGGATGGAGTGACAACAGAACTTCGCGCTAGGGAACGATGTGTAGTACAAATACTCAACGAACAACGAATCAACATTGAGTAGCTTAGTCTACAATGCGATGAAGCACTGGCATAAAATCAACAGCTGGAGCAGATAGTAGAGGAAGCATGTCGCCATGCTCCAAAGTTAGAAATTGTGACAAACTTACCAGTTGGAGTGCGAATTCATAGATTGGCTAGTGGATTCCATTGGGCAAAGGAGGAAGCAATGAGGATATAGTTGGACCTCAACCTTTAGATTGCTGAACTACGATTAAAGGTGCAGTCATCCATGCCCCCGGAAGTTAGGGAATAGCATGCTAGCTCTATCCAAAAGGGGTTCGATGAAATAGGACAGGCAGTGAAGGATTGTACTATGATGTTGGAAGAATCCCCTGCAGTCCTCACTTCCGTACAGGAGGACCCCACCATACAGTGCTTGGAAATAGAAGCGCGGGAGCTCCAAGTGCAGTATGATAGTGTGCGCGGAACGATGTAGATAGTTGTCCTAACCCAACAGTTCGCGAGGCTACAACAAGTGAAGGCGTTGAAGGAACAGGTGGATGCCATGTGGTAGAAAGAGGCAGTACTTAAAGAAAGCGTCCAACCGTGGATTGATGAGGCCTTCCGCATCACTGCGAATATCGAAGGAAAACTCATACAAATGAAGGTGATGCATGCCTTAAGATAGAGATCTGCCCCTAACAGCGAGCATTCAGCAGAAAGAGTAGAGCAGATCCAGTAGATGACAGAATAGTGTATTGCAGACCTTCGCGCAGCATAGGCACAGTTGGAGGGGCTCCATGCCAAGATTTCCGTACCAATAGAGTGATTCAGGATGAGTCACGATGATTGTGTTAGCAGCCTGTTGGGCATGGGATCCCCTGCAGCATGTTTTGGGTCTCAAAGCCCAAGTTTTGGTCAAATATGGTGTAGAACTCCACGAAGTACGGGTGCGGAGTGTGAAGTGTACAATCGAGTCATAGGGTTGTCAGCCCTAAGAATTGTATTGTAATTTAAGGTAAAGTTGTGTCGGCCTACCCATGGTCCACAGACCATGGGATTGTATAAATAGAGCGAGGCTCTAAGTGTAAATATAGCTTAGGAGAGGAGAGAAGAGATAGAATAGTGAAGGCATGGTAAGAGCATAGAGTGAAATTTGAAGTGTACTAGGTCATAGTAGTAGGAAGAGGCTTTGTAGCTAGTGCGCAGAGGCCGAGTAGAGTTTGTAGCTAAGTGTGCAGACCCCTGCAACTGAGTGCGTAGGGTGGAGTGGGGTCTGTACTTGGGATTGAAAGCTAATAAAGAGAAGTTTATTCTGTGCATCCATTCTTGAATCTATATTTTGATGTTATGCATTACTTTTAATCTGTCATTTACTGCGTGCAATTGATAAATACATGTATGAATGCTTATATGTGAATTTAATCTAAGTAATCAGCTAATAGAAGACTAATAAAGGAAGACTTGGGTAAATATCATGGGTCGTGTTGTAGCTAGAATGACGCGAAGACAATATCACAGGGTTCCCGTAGGTGCACATAGCGCAGTAAGTGCGAAGGTTGGACCACGTACCAATCACCTCATATCAGACATTCCCAGGGTGCAGAAATCTAGTTCTAGCACCCTCCCATACTACTTTAGGTGAGATCTCAGTCAGCGCTCTGCGGACTATTCCCGAAAGGGATAGTAGTATTGGGATTTGCTTGGCTAAATCACTTCCAAACCTGGGTCAAGCCCCACTAAGCCAACAACCAATGACTAAGCTCACCTGTGATCCCTTGTGTGGAAAATAAAACAACAAGTGGGAGAATGTTGGGTGTGCGTTATATACTTTCCATGACTAGTCACATGTGTGAGGGGGGTCATAGGGGGGCGACCTACCCTCGAGAATTTTTTTTTGGACCTTATAATAGGTGGGAAGACCTACCTATGGTTTTGTGAATGGGTTTTGCACATGGTTTTGGGCATGATGGTTTTCTCCCATGGTATTTTGTAGATCTGGTCAAGGGAACTACAATTATGTTCTAATGTAGGGTTAATGGTTTGGGGTTTGTGAATGCTTCAACATGTATATATATGTAATGTAACATTGAAAGGAACATAATGAAAAATCAATTTGGTAGTCCTGGTTTTGGGATCCAGGGGAAAATCTCTGTGTATTTGTTTTATATTCTCGTCATTGTTTATTTTTGTTTTTATAATTCGTTTACAGGTAATTTCTGTATAGGGTTAAAACCTACAAAATTTTTAAGGACAACATCAAACATGAGGTGCTCCTCTTTGATCCGAAATCCCTAAAGCATGATTTTAGTTTGGAAAGAAAAGTAGAAGGTAAAAATATGGCTACTAGAAGATTCATCACTAACAACTATAGAGAACATCATGCTACCTCTCCTAACGTCATTCAACTGAAAATTTCGACACCTTAGCTAATGGATGAAATAAGAGAAAAGGGACTATTTTTCAATTGTGACAATAGGTACAATGAGGGGCATCAATGCTATGAGAAGAGATTATTATTCATAAACTGTGAAGGGGAAGAAGATCAAGAGATGGAACCATCAAAATATCTAGATTTAGAAGGGTCTTCTCCAGAAATATCTTGTCATGCATTGGGAAACATTAGTAGTCCATAAACCATCAAGATGGAATGATATATTAGAAGGAAAAGGTAACAATGTTGATTGATTGAGGTATTACCCCTAATTTCATCAATTACAAATTGGAAAAACTTTTCTATTTCTTTGTATATCCAACACTTTAATTTCATGTAATGATTACAGATGGAGGTACTATAAATTTTTTAGCGAAATTCCATATTATTAAAATGAATATGTAGGAGTATTTATTGGATAATCCCATGATTACAATTCAAATGGGCGGTGCTAATGTTTAATAAATGATCCAATGGTTATAATGATTGGTAACAATGGCCCCTTAATTTTCAATATCTTTCATGATATTTTCCCTTGAAGGCAAGGAAATTGAGCTTAGAGGCATCCAAGGGAAGCCCTATAAAGTGATAAGCTCTAATAGAATTACAAGATTACTAAAATATGGAAACCATGATGTAATTGCACAATTGTGTTCACTAGATGTTCATATATCTATATCCTCTACTCTAACGGATCTCCAAAAAAATATAAAAAGTCATTCCAAGGAATTTGGAGAAATGAATAAGGGTATTCCACCTACTTTAGATCATGGCCATGTTATTCATTTGAAACCTACAAGTGTACCACTTAACATTAGGTCTTATAAGTATCGACATGCAAATAATAGTAAGATTGAGGGCATGGTTCAAGAAATGTTAGAGGGTAGCATAATTCAACCTAGCTAGAGTTATTTCTCTTCATAAATGGTGATGGTTATAAGAAAGGATGAAGGTTCATGGTGTATGTGTCTAGATTACAAGAAACTTAATGTTAGGTCCCTATACTACTAGTATAACCCCTTACTATTATTAGTGATACCTGCTTATTATATTGTTGTGCCCATGTAGTCCCCATATTGTTATTATTGTGCCCCATAGAAGCCCACTATTGTTATTTTTGCGCCCTTACATTATTATTGTTATGTTCGCTGTGATTATATTGTGACCCCTTAGACTTATATATATAGAAAGGAGGTATTGCCATTTTTATCATCCAAGAATGATTTATTTGTGTAATTTAAAGGAGGTTTCCCCCTCGAAGAGGCTACATTTTAAGTCATTGATCTATCTCTTTCTTCTATTTGGTGAGATGGTTGCATAACATTTGGTATCAAAGGTTTGGATTCTAGGGTTTCGCTGCTCCAAATAGGTCATCGTGGATTTTTTGCTATAATTTTTTCTCTACGAAGTTTCAAAAGCTAAAAGAAAAAACTCGTTTGAGCCAAAATATGTCTGAACGCTACATCTAAATTTCAAATCTTGTCTTGCTATATTTTCAGAGATATGATATGAGGAAGTTAGGGTTTTTGCAAGCTCCAAAATTCCATCTCAAACAGGTAGTCATTGAATTTTTGCTATAATTTTTCTTCTATGAAGGTTCAGATTCTGTAATTAAAACACATTTGAGACAAAATCACTGTGAAGCTCGAACCTGAATTTTAGATCTTGTTTTGCTATATTTTCAGAGATACGGTCTAAGACATTTAGAGTTTTTGCAGGCTACTGAATTGCATCCCAAACATGTGACCTAGAGAAAATCGTCATAACTTTCTCTCTAAGCATCGGATTGAAATTTTGTAAGAATTTACAGAAAGAGGATGAACTGTACTTTTTTGTGTATTTTTTTTTAGGTCCCAAGGTTGAAATAATGACATGTGTCAGGTCATACAAGTTTTCTCTATTGAACCAGTCTATAATCAGGTTATCGTAGGAGATTTGGCATAACTCTTTATTGAAGAATCCAATTTTGATCAGACTGGTGGAATTGGAAAGGGGACGTAGAGGGCTACTGCAAGTCAAAATTTTAGAAATTGAAGATTTAAAATTACAGAGTTACAATCGTTTAAATAGCGAGATCCTAAAAGTATGAAAAATAATGACTCGAATCAAGAAAATAGAAACACCTAGTAAGAAAAATTGAATGGATGATTTGAAGAATGAGATCGAAGCTAAGATAAATAGTTTTATATGTGCCATGGAAGCTAATATCAATGGTATGAAGGCATATTTTAAGAAAGGCATGGAAGATTTGAAGAAAGACATGGAAGGTTTGAAGGAAGGTGGGACAAAGCTGCTACAAGAAAGACCTCCTAATGACGAAAAGGTAGCAGAGGAAACTCATAGTGAGAAAAAATAAATGTTAAACATGATTTCATAGAATCTAACATTGGATTGAATAGCCACCATATTCCAAAGATCGATATGAGGAAGTTTGATGGCAAGGATCCCATAACATGGATACTATTGATGGAGAAATATTTTGATATACATGATGTGAAACTGTTACAAAAGATACATATTTCATCTTTATATTTTGAAGCGAATCAATTTTTATGGTATAAAGGGATTTGTTCTCATAAACCACTTTTCACTTGGTAAATTTTCACGGAGGAAATGATAGCACATTATGATGATACAAAGAGTAACACCTTATTTAGCCAATTGATAAATCTCAAACAAAATGGTTCAATGACAGAGCACATTGAGGACTTCGAAAAATTGAATATAAGGGTAAATTATATTCCAGAGAAACAGAGGATTGATGTCTTCATAGGGATTTTAGAGGATCATTCAACATGAGGTTCATATTTGGGAACTTGATTCATTGGAGAAGGCATTCAGGTTGGAAAGAAAAATTGAAAGAAAAATTATAGAAACAAGAAATCCTATCACTCCCAATTATAAAGATGGAAGTGTTGTTTCTCCTAGCCGTCCATAAAATACAACGTTGAAACCACAACAATTGGAAGAAAAAGGAGAAAACGACCTTTGTTACAGTTGTGATAACAAATACGCTAAAGGTCATAAGTTTGTCGAGAATAAATTATTTTACATTGATTGTGAAGAGGAGGAGGAAAAGGATCAAGAAATGTCGAAGAAGAGGATATACACTAGGAAACAACCCCAGAGAAAGAAGAAATGAATCTGACCATATCCTATAATGAATTAGAAGGAATTACCACTCCTAAAACTCTCAAGGTAGAAGGACATATCAAGAATAGAAAGGATAACCTCACTTTCATGCATAATCAAATGAAACAACAGGCAGATCAACATCACAACGATTTTTTTTTTGATATAGGTGACTGGGTATTTTTACGACTACAACCATACAAATAAATGTCCCTCAAGCAAGCTAAGAAGGATTATAAATTATCACCAAAGTACTATGGTCCTTACAAGGTGTTGCAAAACATTGGTACTATGACATACAAATTGGATCTTCGTGCATCTTCCTGAGTGCCACCAGTTTTCCACGTTTCATGCTTAAAGAAGGGTATAGGTGACAAGATCCCAGTTCAAACAATATTGTCGGAACTTGACGAGGAAGGAAAAATCATATTGGAACTTAAGCAGTCACGGAAACAAGAACCCAACAACTACGAAATCGATCAATTACAAAGTATCTCATCAAGTGGAAGAAATTACTTGCTAAAGATTACATATGGGAGGATGAGGATTTTATACAGAAGCATCCATAACTACTCAAGCATTGAGGACAACACTTTTTGAATGAGAGGGGCATGTTAGGTCCCTCTAATACTAGTGTAACCCCTTATTGTTATTAGTGCAACCCCCTTATTATATTTTTGTGTCCATGTAGTCCCCATATTGTTATTATTGTGCCCCATAGAAGCCCACTATTGTTATTGTTGTGCCCTTAAATTATGATTGTTAATTCAACTTTGATTATATTGTGACCCCTTTGACTCATATATATAGAAAGGAGGTCTTGTCATTTGTATCATCCAAGAATTGTTCATTTGTGTAATGTACAGGAGGTTTCCCCTCGAAGAGGCTACGTTTTAAGTCGTTGATCTATCTCTTTCTTCTATTGGGTGAGCTGGTTGCATAACACTTAACAAAATGAAAATAAAAGATAAGTTTCTTATTCATATCATTGATGAATTATTAGATGAATTGGATGGAGTAATTTTATTTACTAAGTTGGATCTCCATTTTGGATATCATCAAATCAAAATAATGCAAGAAAAAATTCTCAAAAAACCTTCAGAACACATGAATGTCATTATGATTTTTTGGTTATGCCATTTGGAATTACTAATGCACCTTAAACATTTCAAATCTTAATGATTTATATTTTCAAACCCTTCTTTAGAAAAAAAATGTTAGTGTTTTTTGATGACATACTAATCTACAAAAGTCTTGAGAAGAGCATGTACAACATATTGTTAGGTTCTTAACACTATTGGAAGAGAAATAACTATGTGCAAAGCCTTTCAAGCATGCCTTTGGGGTTCAAGAAGTGGAATATTTGGGTCATAGTGTATCTCATGAGGGTATCATAGTGGAACATAACAAAATGAAAACTATGATGGAACGACCAATCCCAAAAGCCTTGAATAAACTTAGAGGATTTTCAGGATTGATAGAATATTACCACAATTTTGTCAAGAATTATGGTCAAATGGTAGAACCGTTAATAACATTATTGAAGAAAGACACATTTTCTTGGATTCTAGAAGCAACTAAAGATATTGAGAAACTTAAAGAGGCTATGTGTATAATTCCCATCGTAGACACAGCTGAATTCCCAAAATGCTTCATTGTGGAGTGTGATGCCTCAAGCCATGGCATTGGTGCAATGTTGATGTAAGATAGGAGGTCCCGTGCCTTTGGAGGTATGCAACTTAAAATAATAAATTACTTAGACCCATCTATGAAAAACAAATGTTGTCAGTTCTCCATGCAATTAGAAAATGGAATCCATACTTAATAGGAAGACACTTAAAAGTAAAAAATATCATGATAGTTTGAAGTACTTCTTCAAAAAAATACTATATTGAGAAGAGAAATAAAAATGGGTTACAAGGATATTGGGCTATGAATTTGAAATTATCTACAAAAATGGAAAACAAAATATTATGGTAGATGCACTCTTAGGGAAAGAGGAAGACAAAAAGGGTTTACCATGTGCATTTCCATTATACAATATGAATACGTGGAAGAAGCAAGGATACAATGGTATCAAGATGAGAAGGTATGAAAGATCATTGAAAATTTATAGACGAACCTAATGTAGTAGAAAAATTGTGGAAGAATGATTTATTGTGGTGTCAATATCACTTACACTTATGTAAAAATTATCAACTCAAATAGAATGTCCTTTTGAAATTATATATTTCCCCTACATGACAACATTTAGTGTTCTTGAAAACATACCATAACATCAAAAAATATTTTTTGGGGAAGTTTTAAAAGTAGATGTGCAAAATTTTGTGGTTGAATGTGTGGTATGCCAAAAAAATAAGTGAGAAACAATCAAGACCCCAAGGTTCCTACAACCACTAGTGATACTAATCCATTTGGGAAGAAGTTTCACTGGATTTTATTACAATTTTACCCAAATATAAAGAAGTAATGTAATTATGGTAGTTTTAGATTGATTAACAAAGTATGCCCATTTCATTCTCTTTTTCTCATCCATTCAAAGAAATTATAATGGAAAAATAATTCAAGGAAAAAGGCTAGAAGTTACATGGAATCCCATAGATTATTGTAAGTGATATAGATCCATTTTCGACTAGAAAATTTTGGATTGAATTATTTTATTGTTTGGGTAGTTAATCAACTCACAATTCATATTAACAAGGCTCAATTCTATGGGAAAATTGAGATTGTGAATAATTGTTTAGAATTATATTTGTGTTGCATTTCATGTGATAAGAAGACACATTATGGGTCAAGTGATTTCCTTTGGTAGATTGGTGGTACAACACATCCTTCCATACTTCATAAAACATGTCCCTATTTATGGAAGTTTATGGATATCATCCTCCATCCATCACATAACCCTTGAAAGGGACTATAAATGCTCAAGTAGTCGAGGAGACCATAGCGCATAAATAAAATATTCTCAAACTATTGAATGATAACTTTGTTATAGCGCAAAATAGGATGAAACAATAAGAATATCGAAATAATAGTGAAAGGGAATTTGAAATGGGAGATTGGGTATTTGTGAGAATACAATCATATAAACTAATGTACCTCAAGAAAAAAAGGGAGGAAATAAATTAGAATCAAACTATTATGGCCCTATTTACAAGAATAAATGACCCAACAACAATCACAAGTATCCTCTTTGGCATGACCTCCCAATTAGACTTCACATCATTTGGGGTAAGATCCCCATTGAGATTCTGACTTGGTAACAATGCTTGTTTTTTTTGAATGATGTGAGATATTGAGTGATTTTCATAGCAAAGGGGGTATTCAAACTAAACTAAAACTATCTAATTGTGGAAATGAAACTAAGCTAAATAACTAAAAGCTGAATGATAAATGAGAACAAGAAGCAATGAGAAAAGAAACACCAAAAATTTAATGTCAAGGAAATAGTTGGATGATATCTTGGACAACAGTGAATGTTTGATTTACTAGAGAAAATACAAAACAATTTATTTCTTGTCTAGCAAGTGCTCATTAAGGGAATATTAAATATAAAAACAATAACCATGCAAACAACTACCTAGTTCATAGGGTAGTCTATTAAATCTCATAGATTGCACACATAAATGACTTTTATAAGGAATAGTCTGAAACAAAACACAATGCATGCGAAGTTATAATTGATGTAATTTCCTTTTAGGCTTTTGAGTATTATATATCATTTAATACATGGTATGCTAACTTCCTAGCTTTGGTCTCCAAGGATTTACAAAAATTTAAACGTCCTTAATCTTAGAGTTTTACAACTTTTATAGACTAAGTTAGTAACTTCCCATTGTGAATGTTAGAACTATTTGGGTTCAATTACAACTCTTCAACTTCTCATAATTTTCAAACATATAAAGGAAAAGTCTTTAAAAATCTCAAAGATGAGACTAACAACTATTGCAATAGAATTGGATCCCCAACTAAGATCATAAGAATTCCTGAAGGTAGGATAGCCAAATTTCATATTATGATGCGATATTACAGTTAATTCTACTAGGTAGTATATTCTCCATGATGATATTGTACTCTATGGTTCTCTAGGAGAGGATTGGTACATCCTTCTTTAGTGAGACCAAGAATGAGTTCAGAACTGTTTGTTTCTTGGTGCGATCCAAAAGATGTTTCTTAAGGTTGTATTTAGAGAGTTTACTAGTGAAGACACTAAACGAGATATCCCTCAAATTCATAAGCTCGTCAAATTATATCCTTATTTATTCACTCAGCTTAGCCTCTCATTGGGTCACAAATGGAAGGGAGCTTGTTCATTTTTACGATTCTCTTATTTAACGAGAATGCTACTGGGTACTATGCCACCGACCAAGTTGTGTCTTTCTCAAGTTTCTCTTATATCTTCAAAGGTTGGTTAGCAATGATAGAATCATATGTCCTTTCTTGTGAATTAATTATGGAGCCACTTAATGAGGCTTGTGGGTATTCTTCAGGTCACTGTTCCAACTGATTTATGGCATTCAATACTCCTTGAAGTTGAGTGCCTTTCTCCTTTTCCATCTCCCAAAACAGTAGTATCTGGGTTGAAATCTCTTGTATAATTTGTAGGCATGCTTACACTTGTAAGACTAGAGAGTTATAGGACTCATGTACTTCTCAAGTGTGTGACACCCCTTTCATTAACCCAAATTTTGTAATGCTATTAGTAACATATGATGTTGGGGTGCCAACATTGATGCTATGATGCCAAACTCTATTACATGATGTAAAGATTATTTTTATTAATAAAAAATTCTAGAGCTAAATAAATGTGACAACCAACAAATTATGATACCTTGGGGAGAGAGAAAACTTGACTTAAGAGGAAAAATTTATCTTGGGCGAATATTGTTGGAAATATAATTATACTGGGGGGGGGGGTGGTGAATTAGTCTACTGGCCAATCTTAACCAATCAAACACTTTTAATACAAATATAAATTAATGACATCAAATACAAGACATGCAAAAAATATATGTAAGAAACTTGTTTTATTAATGCTTGATATTGTAGGGACCAACCTACTATTACAATGAATTTCTGGCACCAACCCTCTAAAATATTTACTGGCACAAACCAAAAGGAAGTACCAACCCCCCAATATGTTTGGCTAAGGCCAACCAAAAGGAGGCACCAACCCCCTAAGATGTTTTACTGGCACCATCCAGAAGGGGGCACTAATTCTCTATAAACTGTCGTGGATATTCCATTGGACAACTCGTCACAACAAATCAGATAATATTATATTAACAATTCTAAATTTCTACACTATTACAGTTTTATTAATCTTATAGATCTTTAAATTTAACTCTAATTAGTGCATACATGCGAATGAAAATTATGCAAAAAAGTAGAGAACGAAAAAATAAGCACACACACACACACACAAGAAACAAGTTATGCTCTGGGGAACCCTTTCGGGAAAAAACCCAGTTAGAAGGTGAGGCCGATTCACTCTCTTTCTCTGTCTAGAAAATAAGGTTGTAGGTTGTTATCACCAAACAATTGATCATCTATCCTAATTTACTAGATGGATCAAAGTACACCACGTAAAGCCAATTTTACTGTAGTAAAATTGCTGTCACTGTGAGAAATTACTTAATAAACCACCTTCATTAAGTAATTTATAGTTAAACCCATGAAGAATAATTAAATAAATCATTATTTATTTTATTTTCTTCTAGGAATAATTAATTAAACCATTTTTCAATTATTATTCCTTGTCATATTTGACCCAATCATGAAAATTAACGGTAAATCATTAATTATCTTATTTTTCTATAAGAATAATTAATTAATCACTAATTAATTATTATTCTTTGTTAAATTTGACTAAATCCCTTAGGAATAATTAAATAAATCATTATTTGTTTTTATATTCCTTAGCTAATTTCTTGAGATGATAAATAAATCATTTATTTATTATTTCTAAATAAAAGTTTAAATATTTTTCCCCTCCTAAACAACTATAATAAAATATTCCAAGTGGTTATTCCAAGAATGGGGTTAATAATATTTAATTATTTCTCATTATTCGAGGATAACACAATATTTTGTTATAAATAGAAGGGTTTTCCATTCATTATTCTTTTGATTATTTTCATTGTTCCACTCATTGTTGGAACTCTGATTATTTTCATTGTCACACACCATATTTTTGCTGGGTTTACACATTATAGAGGAGAGAGACTCTACACAAGTTGAAGATGTTTGAGGATAGCCAAGAATCCATCCCACAGAGGGGGACTAGTAACATTTATTTGTTCCCTTCACAGGTGTTATAATAAAACTATTCTTTGTATATCTGGATTCCATTGGATGATTGCAATTATTACTATTTATTTTTGTTGTTTAACTATGATTGTGGAATAGATCAGGACTTTAGCAGGTTTTGTTTCTATTAGTTGCTGCAGATCTACAATGTTTAGAAGCCATTTATATTGTTAAGATTGTTTGTCATCCACAATCTTAAGCAGGTAATTTTTGTACATCTTTGAGAAGAGAACACTACAACATAGGTACAAAAAATTAATGCATGTGGCCTATGGGATACTATAGTGAAAAAATCCTCTATGTGTTATCTACTTCCTATCTCTCCTAGATATCTTTGCTCAACTATGGATCAAAATTCTCTGGAAAGAATGGAGTGCCTCTTCCTCCTAGTGCCCTGGTTATAACACAACCCAATAGCCTACTAGTGCTTAAGTTTGGCTACATAAAATCTTAACTAGGGTTACAATATAAACTCTTCTAGAGTCTTTTATATCACAAACACGTGGCTAGCCCATTTTCCATGAATAATGGGGGCTCACGCGACATCCTCTCAAACCATTGTGGTAAAAATAGGAAGGTCAACTTCTACGTGGCATAACTTTTGCATACGAACTCTGATTGACATGCTTCATGCATCGTTTGAAAGATATATGTGTGTAGAATAACCTGCAAAGGTGAGAAGTTTCAATGGATTTTATTACAGTTTTACCCAAATCTAAATAATGTAATGTCATTATGGTAGTGGTAGATCGATTAACAATGTATGCCCATTTTTTCTCTCTTTCTCATCCATTCAAAGCAATTATTATGGAAAAAGAATTCATGGAAATAAGATAGAAGCTACATGGAATCCCATAGATTATTGTAAGTGATGGTGATCCATTTTTCACTAGAAAATTTTGTATTGAATTATTTTATTGTTTGGGTAGTTAATCAACACACAATTCATATTACCAAGGATCCTACGGGAAAATTGAGATTGTGAAAAAATGTTTAGAATTATATTTTTGTTGAATTTCATGTGATAAGAAGACACATGATGGGTCAAATGATTTCCCTTGGTAGAATGGTGGTACAATACATCCTTCCATACTTCATAAAAATGTCCCCGATTATGGAAGTTCATGGATATCATCCTCCATCCATCACATAACATTTTAAAGGGACTATAAATGCTCAAGTAGTTGAGGACAACATAGATCATAAAGAAAATATTCTCAAACTATTGAACAATAACTTTGTAATAGCGCAAAATAGAATGAAACAATAAGAATATTTTTTTTTTTGATCAAGTGAGAGTAGGACCTTCTATTAATCTGTAAAAAAGTACATAATTTACAAGAAGCAGCACTAGCTGCAAAGAAGCTGTAGCCCACACAACTGCTTATACAAGCGTGCTAAGAAACTAAGGGACACCATAGAACAATCTGCCCTTAAGGCATCAACTGGGACAACTGGTGAAATAGAAACCTTTTATCCTCACTGCCAAGCCACAAAAAAACCTTTGTTGATGGGGCCCACCCTACCGAAGTCCCACGAAACAATGCCACGTAAGCACTCATAACCTCTGTAGAACTTGAAATCCCAAAGACCATGCGATCGGCCTTCAAAGATCCAATAGTCAAGAGGTGATATTGGGTTGCCACCATGCTAACCCTTTATTTGTTCAAATGGACCTGATAAGAAAAATGTGCCATCTCTCTAAAGTATTTAGGTTCTGAATGAAGATATATCCTGCGAGTAGTTTAAACGCTCTAAATCCACCAGATGAAAGAGATCGAAAAATGTCTATGCAACTAGCCCGTAATATAACTACCCTTATGGACCCGAAGTATAAATAAGTCACCGCCTAAATGAATTTCAGGTCCATTTGGAAAATTAATGGCCTTGCAGTTTACCGCTCGAAATACATAGGATAACTACAATCTCGTCAACTTTCCCACACGTTAACAAAGCAAATGGGTACAAAGAGTTAATAGGACGCATTCAAAGTATTTCAGTTCCATTTAAGAATTAACCGATATGAAGTTTCCCGCCCAAAAACCATAGGATTACAGAGTTCAGGGAGCAGTTTCTTGCTCGAAAACCAAAGGCTAACTTTAGTTTTGTGCCTGTCAACCTGCTCGCACTTTACCCTATGCTACTTCCCCGTGTTGACCAAAAATCTTCTGTTTCCATCAGTCTTCACTTTGCTTATTTCTTATGATCTGAAAGTACTCCCTGTCTAAGGCCACCTGTCTATGATAGTCATCCCACAATTGTCCTTGGGGGGTCACCATCCAGTCATATCTTTTATTGCTTTTGGAACAAAGTACTCCTTCATTTGCCAATATATCCACTAACCTGTTGTCTGTTTGGCACACATGAACAAAACTAAAGGTTCTCATGGTTCATAAGTGGGATTGAATTAGTTCATAGATCTGCAGTAACCACCACAGTTTCAACACTTTTTCTAGTGTTGAGCCATTGCATATTTTCCTGACCGAATTGATTATCAATTCAGAATCAACTTCAATGATGGTATTATGTAAATTTGACTCCATCAATATTTCTAGGCATTGCTCAAGGGCCATGAGCTCTGCCATATTATTAGTGGCCTTCCCCAAATGACTATAGAAGATGGCTTTTATGAAACCCTTTTCATCTCTTATTACTCCGCCATAACCAGCCATACTAGGGTTTCCTTTAGAGGCTCCATCTATATTGCATTTCATAAAACCATGAGGGAGAGGTTGCCAGAAGTCCTTATTAGTTGTAGTATGACTTACAGTCTTGTTTATGCCATGGGGGAAAATCCCCTGTAGGTCCAAATGAAGAAGTATCTGTGCATCATGGTCTTGAGGTAGGTTCTTAGGGGGTTTCTTTAGAAGGGTTCCTACAGTCCCTTTGAGCTGTCTTATGATCTGAGCCATGATGCTCTGGGATGAACCAATTTTGTTCTTGAAGTTCCTATTGTTGCATTCTTTCCAGACATCCTAGATTGGAAAGCCTAGTATCATAGCCCAAGCTTTGTTGATTATTTCATTTTCAGAGAAGTTTCTCCTCCAATTCCTCAAAGTGATGGTTATGTTTCCAATGTCCTTGTCTGTTTGTATGAAGATTGAAGCCACCCAATTCCACAAGGTGGAGGTGAATGGGCAGAGGTTGAGTAGGTGTTCCATTGTTTCTTCTTGTAATTCCCATAACTAGCATTTGGATGGTCTAGCTACACCTCTTTTCCGAAGGTTCTCCCAAGTCAGAATTTTTTTATGTTGCACCAACCACATGAATAGTTTGATTTTCATCCAGTTTTGTTCTGCCATAGGTCCTTCCATACCTTATTAGGGTTTGGAAAGTCAAGTCCTAGGGCCATTCACTTGGTTTCTTTGAGGTTGAAGTTGCCTTCGTTTTTTTCCCCATCTCAGTTGGTCTGAAGATGTCGATGTCAGAATCTTTCTCTGTTCCAAGATAATTGAAAGAGCTTCTTCCTGGGCCTTCAAAGGAGAGTCATCACTATATACCAATTTCTTCCATATTATCCATTTTCCATCGCTTCTATCCTGATCCTAGAAGTCCTTTACCCTAACTAAACCTTTTTCATCGGTATCATTCTTGAGATTGGTAAATTATTCTCTTAACAGGTTAGGTTCCTGTTGCTAATTGTCCTCCCAAAACCAAGCTAGGTTTCCATCTCTGATCTCCCAGAATCTGTGTTTCTGAACAATGGCTTTATTCTACCAAGCTTTGTTCCAAATGTGGGAGCCTTCAATAAGCCCAGACATTCGAATGTACCCCCTTTCTTGCCAATTATTTGCATATTTATGTTTCCATGCCTTTGCCTAAGGGGAACCAGATATATTTAGCCATCTCCACCAAAGTTTTTCCCCCAAAACTTTGCTTAAGGTCTTAGGGTCATCAAGTCCCAAACCTCCATGTGTCTTAGGTTTACAGATCTTTCCCCAAGCTACCAAAGCCCATTTCTTTTTCTCTTTCCCTTTGCCCCAAAGAAAATCTCTTTGGATATTTCTGATGTGTTGCACAACTCCTTTAGGAGCTAGAAGGGCTAAAAACATGAAGATGGGGACATTTTGTAGGACAACTTTTGTAAGCACTATCCGTCTTGCTAAATTCAAAGACCTGTTTGTCCATTTCCAGATTTTTTCCTGGAGTTTATTAGTAACTGGCTCCCAAACTGCCTTGCTTAGAGGTTTGTCGGTTAGAGGTATTCCCAAATGTTTGGAGGGTAGATGATCTCTTTGAAAACCTAGAATTCTAGTGAGGTTTCTCTGAATAGCAATGTGAGTATTAAAAAAGAAAATCTTTGATTTGGTGAAGCTTACCTCTGTACCCACAGCCATAGCAAAGTTGTTTAGGATTTGCTTGAAGGCTAGAGCTTCCTTGACCATGGGTGTACCCTGTAGCATGGTGTCATCCACAAATTGTTGGTGAGTCAAGGCATCCCCATTCAGGGTGAGTTTAAGACCCTAGATTTTTCCTTCTGCTTTGGCAGATTTGATCGCATTGTCTAAACCTTCCATCATGAGAATAAAGAGGAAGGGGGACAGTGGATCTTTTTGTCTAAGTCCTCTCAAAGGTTTAAAGGTTTTGGATGGTGAGCTATTAAGCAGGATTGAGAAACTAGAGGTGGTAACAAGGGCCATTACCCATCTTATCTAGTTATGGTCAAACCCATATGCTATTATAACTTCCCCGATGTATGCCCAGCTTAGCTTATCATAAGCCTTCACTAGGTCAAGTTGTATGATTATACTTGTCTGCTTATTTCTCTTGAGAGATTGTACCACCTCGTGAGCTTAAATGATGTTATTGAGAATTTTCCTTTCTTCCACATATCTAGTTTGCTCTTTAGACACAAGAGTTGGAAGAAGGGGATTAAGCCTATTTGCAATTATTTTGGAAATAATTTTGTACATCACATTGCAAAATGCTATGGGTCTAAATCTATCTGGTGTCATAGAATTTTCCTGCTTTGGAATCAAAGATATAAAAGAGACGTTGAGCGCCTTCAAAAAAGTTTTGTTTTTCCTCGAGTCCTCCACCACATCGAGGATATATTTCTTGACTATTTCCCAACATGCTTTGAATAAGTTAACATTGAAACCATCTGGGCCTGGAGCTTTCCCATTTTGCATCTCTTTGATGACTTTTCTGACCTCCTCTTCAGTCACAGGCCTGTTAAGATTGTAATTATCTTCTCTTGTCACAAGTTTAGGAATGTGCTTTGTAAAGTCATTAATGAATTGTGATTTGTCTATGAGAGGCTCCTCTGTTATGCTTTGGAAATGTTGTACCAGAGCAGATTCTATTTCTTTGTGGGTGTTGAGATGCTTTCCTTGAGTATCTTTGAGTTTTGAAATCCTGTTATGAGACCTATGATCCATGGTAGACTTGTGAAAAAATCTTGTATTTCTTTCTCCTTCTTTTATCCATTGTACCCTCGATTTCTGTCTCTAGAAGATATCCTCTTGCTTACATAAGCCTTCCCAGTCCTGTTGAAGAGAGTCAACTTTTATTTTACTTTCCTCAGTGAAGCCATCTATGATGAGGACCTAATTAATTCCCTGTAGTTTCCGTTCAACTACTTTTTTGGCTTCAAAGATATTGCCAAACTCATTCCTATTCCAATATTTAAGCCCGAGTTTGATGTGTTTCAATATCTAATGCAGAAGGAACATTTTAGTTCCCTGAATGTTCATATATTCTATCCACCATTTTTCAATATTGCTGATGAAGTCAGGATGGGTAAGCCAAATGTTTTCAAACCTGAAAGGTCTATTTCTCAGAGTGCCTATAAGGAAGCTTCAAGTTGAATAGGCCAGTGATTCGAGCCTCCAAAAGGGAGGATTAAAGCTAACAAGTCAAGGCCTGTGAGGATGAGGTCGTCAGAGATAATGAATCTATCTAGTTTAGAGGCAACTTGAGAAGCCCCTCCCCTCTTATTATTCCAGGTGAAGGTACCATTTCTTGTCTCTGTATCCACTAGCCTCATGTTGTTTATGAAGTTCTTAAATGCTATGGAATATCTACCTAGTGATCTGGTCCCACCTTTTTTTCTGAGAGAGATCTGATCATATTAAATTCCCCTCCCAATATCTAGGGGATAACTGGATGTATTTCTCTTAGCTCCTCCAGTAAGGTCAGAAGCTTGAGTTTGTCCTCAAATTTTTATGGACCATAGAAATTTATGATCAAATAAACTTCCCTATTACCCAAAGGTTGAATAATCATTGATAGGTAGCTCCTGGATGCTTCAACATCTAGGATTCCAAGTTTCTGGGGGTTCCAAAGTGTGAGAATTCCTCCTCCTGTGTTGTATACTTTAGCTTCTATATATTCATACTTAATAAGCCATTTTCTATGTATCTCTCTTAATTTCTCTATTGAACATTTTGTTTCCTGGATAAACACCATTTCTGGTTTTTCTTCTTTCATTCTATTGCTAAGATTTCTTTGTTTCCTTTTACTTCCTAGACCCCTAATATTCCATGTTGTAAGCTTCATTAAGAAAGATTTGTAAATGAGTAACTAGTAAGATATTTCATCTTACTTGAGTCGATCATGAGTTTTCCACACTCTATCAACAACTCATTTTTTCTTTTTCTTACTCGTTTCCTACCTGGGTTCTTGGGAGCTTGTCCCAATGTTGCCTCCATTGTTTTCACCCCAAAATTGTCCTGACTATCATGGTTTCTTTTAACCATAGAACCCTTTGCTTGAGATCTCCAGAGGAAGAGTTGTTGTACTTTGTTAAACTCCTCTTGAGGTAGTGAATCCACCCCTTTGGCAGTTGCTTGCTTCAGGAACTTTTCCAGATTGAGATTCTCCCTTTCAAGAATTTCTTGCAGCTCATGATCCTCCATCCCCACTTCGCTTGGGGTCATCTCATGGTCCCTGCCAAGTTCCATAGTGCTTGGAAGATCCTCCTTTTGTTGGCTGTATTCAGGTCTATCCTCCATGCTGTCATCCTTTTCCTTCTCTATTGAACTGTCCTCCAACACCTAGTTCGCTCCATTGTTCCCATATTATTCTTCTAATATCTTGAATCTATTATGACTAGGCTGCTTTTCCTCCTTGATTTTTTTCTAGATCTTTACCCCTCCTTTCCCTTTACCTACCACTTTGGTAAAGCCTTCAGTATATTTTCCTGAGGTGGCTTTAATACTGCTCTCCATTTTGTTTAAAGGGAAGTCTCTGAAGAGGTGCCCATGTTCATGGCATTTGCGACATCTGAAAGGGACATGCTTGTAGTCCATTGCCTGC
This sequence comes from Pinus taeda, assembly GCA_000404065.3. Lineage (NCBI taxonomy): Eukaryota > Viridiplantae > Streptophyta > Pinopsida > Pinales > Pinaceae > Pinus > Pinus taeda. Next base: position 182,297 of record APFE030246694.1, on the reverse strand, counting down.
ATCCATTCTTCATCATATATTTCTAGAATGATTTCATCTTGGAGAGCTCTAGAAAGGTCCATTTCTACACATATTTGGGCAAAGGAGGTGTATTTTCTGCGCAATGTGGCATTTGATATTTTTAAAAAATTCCCTAGTTTATTGCCTATGGCTTTTAAGGATTCTGGTAGCCAATAATCTAAAGGTGGAGAGTAGAGTATTATCCATATTGGCATTGATGTGAATGTCTCTCATTCTGGGACAAAATTCATCACGCATGGCTGCATATAGAGGCCTGCATTAGCATAGAAGTATGGTCCTCCTTCGAACACTCTATCTTTATCCTCTAAGTTTGAGAACACCACTGTAAAGAAACCCTTGGATCCAAGGTGCAGATTTATTTCTCCCTTAGGTTTCCAATGGTTATTTATCCATGCATCTAAAGCCTTCTCCGTTGGCCAAATCCCCATAAATTTGCAGATTACTACATAAGTCACCATGTGGTCCTTATGTGCCTGTAGCGCTGGATCACTTAACACCACTCAGGGTGTGATGGTAGACCTAGGTTTACATAGTCCTGTCAGATTCCTGTGGTCAGCTTTCCGACTGCCTCCTCCTATTATCTGCTCTCTTTTGGCTTCCTCCTGATTTTCTGTCTGCCTGTGTGATCTACTGTTTTTCTGTTTTTCTCTGTCGATACACTAGGTTTCTGCTTCCATTGGCTTCTTGAAGCGGTTCAATACTGCATGATTGTAGGAGGTAGTGGAACTTCCCCCCCCGTTTCGCCCCTCCATGGTACCCAACAATTGATGCCCTACTGCAAACCCTAGCTCTGCGCTTTTCCCTTGCAGTCCCCTTCTTCATGTTAGTTCACTGAATTCTCTGTTTGGTTGATTGTTTGATCTAAGAACGAAACAATAAGAATATCAATATCATAGTGAAAGGGAATTTGAAATATGAGATTGGGTAGTTGTGAGGCTACAACCATATAAACAAATGTCCCTCAAGAAACAAAATGAGGAAATAAACTATAACCAAACTATTATGGCCCTATTTACAAGGATAAATGAACCAACAATAATCACAGGAATTTTCTAAGGTCCCCATCCAAATTCTGACCTGGTAACAATGATTTGTCTTTTTGAATGATGTGAAATATTGAGTGATTTTCATAGAAAAAGGGGTATGCAAATTAAACTAAAACTATCTAATTGTGGAAATGAAACAAAGCTAAAATAACTAAAAGATGAATGGTAGATGAGAACAAGAAGCAATGAGCAAAGAAACAACAAAAAAATTAAAGTCAAGGAAATAATTGGATGATATCTTGGAAAACATTGAATGTTCAATTTACTAGAGAAAATACAAATAATCTATTTCTTGTCTAGAAAGTTCTCATTAAAGGAATATTAAATATAAAAAAATAACCATGCAAGAAAAACCTACCTAGTTCACAAAATAGTTTGTTAAGTCTCACAAATTGTACACATAAATGAATTTTCTAAAGCAAAAACACAATGCACGCTAAGTTATGATTTCTGTAGTGGCCTTTTAGGATTGTCAATATTATATATCATTTAATACAGGACACACCAACTTACTAGCTTTGGTCTCCAAGGATTTCAAAAAATTCAAAAGTCCTTAATCTTAGAGTTTTACAGCGTTTAGAGAATAAGTTAGTAACTTCACATTGTGAATGTTAGAACTATTTGGGATCAATTACAACTCTTCAATTACTCATAATTTTGAATTATAAAAAGGAAAATAATTTAAAAATCTCAAGGATGAGAATAATAATTGTTACAATGGGATTGGATGCCCAACTAAGATCCTAAGAAATTCTCGAAGGTAGGATAGCAATATTTCACATTATGATGCAATATTCTAGTTAATTCTACTAGGTATTACATTGTCCATGATCACATGGTACTCCGAGGTTCTCTAGGAGAGGATTGGTACATCCTTCTTTAGTGAGACCAAGAATGAGTTCAAATCTATGTTTTGATTAGTGGGATCCAAAACATGTTTCTTGAGGTTGTATTTAGAGAGTTTACTATTGAAGACACTAAATGAAAAATCCCTCGCATTCATAAGCTCATCCAATTATATTCTTATTTCTTAACACGTCTTGGCCTGCCATTGGGTTGCAATTGAAGGGAGCTTGTTCATTTTTATTATTATCGTAGTTAACGAGTAATGCTATTGGGTACTATGCCACTGACTAGGTTGTGTATTTCTGAAGTTTCTCTTGTATCTTCAAAGCTTGGTTAAAAATGATTAAATCATATGTCATTTCTTGTGCATTGATTCTGGGTCCACTTGACGGGGCTTGTGGGTATTCCTCAGGCCACTGTTCCAACTGGTTTAGGACATTCAATACTCGTTGATTTCAAGTTCCTTACTTCTTTTATATATCCCAAATTAGCTGTACCCAGGTTGAAATATTCCACATAATTTGTAGGCATGCATACAATTGTAAGAATAGAGAGTTATAGGACTCATGTACTTCTCAAGTGTTTGACACCCCTTTCATTAACACAAATTTCTTAATGTAATTAATAACATATAATGTTGGGGTGCCAACATTGATGCTATGATGAAAAACTTTGTTAAAGGATGTAATGCTTATTTTTATTAATAAAAAAAAATCTAGAGCTAAAGAAAGGGGACAATCAAAAGATTATGATTCTTTGGGGAGGGGAAAATTGAATTAAGAAGAAAAGTATATCTTGGGTGAATATTGTTGGAAAAATAATTATACTAGGCAGGGGGGGGGTGGTGTGAATTAGTATAATGGCCATTTTTAACCAATCAAAAGATTATAATACACATATAAAATTAATCATATCTATTACAAGAGATGTAAAAAATATAGGCACCAACCTATTGTTACAATGATTTTCTCGCACCAATTCCCTAAAATGTTTTACTGGCACAAACCAGAAGGAAGCACCAACCCCCTAATATGTTTTACTAACACCAACCAAAAGGAGCCACCAACCCCCTATGATGTTTTACTGGCACCAATTATAAGGAGGCATCAATGATCCATAAACTGTCATGGATATTCCAATAGACAGTTTGTTGCAACAAATATGATAATATATATTAACAATTCTGAATTTCTACGCTAGTACAGTTTTATTAAACCTCAAAATCTGTAAATTTAACTATAATTAGTTCATGCACGCGAATGGAAATTATGCATAAAATTAGAGAATGAAAAAATAATCTCTCACACACACATAAGGCTCAATATATTCTTTGGGAAACCCTTTTGGGAGAAAACCCAAGTAGAAGGTGAGACTGCTTTTCTCTCTGTCTCTGTCTAGAAAATAAGGCTGCAGGTACAAAGAAGTAATGCCTGTGGCCCATGGGATGCTACAATGCATAGATCCTCTCTATGTGCTCTACCTCCTATCTCTCCTAGATATCATTTCTCAACTATGGAACAAAATTCTCTTGAAAGAATGGAATGCCTCTAGTGGTCGAGTTATAACACATCCAAATAACCTAATAGTGGTTAAGTTTGATGACATTAACTCTTAACTAGAGTCACAATATAGAATCTTCTAGAGTATTTAACATCACAAACACATGGATAGACCATATTCCATGAATAAAGGGGGCTAACGTGGCATCTTCTTGAACCATGATGGCAAAAATAGGAAGGTCAACTACTGAGTTACATAACTTTTGCATACAGACTCCGATTGATGTGACTCTTGCATTATTGGAAAGATCTATGTGTGTAGAATAGTATGAAAAGGTGCGAATTTTATCTGGATTTTTTTTAAGGTTTTACCCAAATCTAAATGAAGTGATGTAATTATGGTAGTGGTAGATTGATTAAAAAAGTAAGCCCATTTTTTCTCTCATTCTCATCCATTCAAAGTAATTATTATGGAAAAAGAATTCATGGAAATAAGCTATAAGCTACATGGAATCTCATAGATTATTGTAAGTGATAGAGATCCATTTTTCACTAGAAAATTTTGGATTGAATTATTTTATTATTTGGGTAGTTAATCAACTCACAATTCAAATTACCTAGGCTCAATCCTATTGGAAAATTGAGATTGTGATAAATGTTTAGAATTATATTTGTGTTGCATTTCATGAGACAAGGAGACACATGATGGGTCAAGTGATTTCCCTTGGTATATTGGTGGTGCAACGCATCCTTCCATACTTCATAAAAAAGCCCCTGTTTATGGAAGTTTATGGATGCCATCCTCCATCCATCACTTAACCCTTGAAAGGGACTATAAATGCTCAAGTAGTCAAGGACACTATAAATCATAAAGAAAAAATTCTCAGACTATTGAATGATAACTTTGTTATAGAGACAAATAGGATGAAACAATAAGAACATCAATATCATAGTGAAAGGGAATTCAAAATGGGGGATTTGTTATTTGTGAGGCTCTAACCATATAAAACAATGTCCCCCAGCGACAAAGGGAGGAAAATAAATTAGAATTGAACTATTATTGCCCTATTTACAAGGATAAATGACCCAGCAACAATAACAGTAATTCTCTTTGGTATGAGATCCCAATTATATCTCACATCATTTGGGGTAAAATCCCCATCGACATTCTCACCTGGTATCAATGCTTGGTTCTTTTGAATGATGTGATATATTGAGTGATTGTCATAGCTGAGGGGGTATGCAAAGTAAAGTAAAACTATATAATTGTGGAAATGAAACTAAGCTAAAAGGTAGTGCATTCTCCATGATGACATGGTACTCTTAGGTTCTCTAGGAGAGGATTAGTACATCCTTCTTTAGTGAGACCAGGAATGAGTTCAAAGCTATTTTTTTCTTAGTGGGATCCAAAAGGTGTTTCTTAATGTTTTCTTTAGAGAGTTTAATAGTGAAGACACTAAACGTAAAATCCATTGCATTCATAAGATCATCCAATTATCTCCTTATTTATTCACTTGTCACGGCCTCTCATTGGGTAGCGATTGAAGACATATTTTTCATTTTGAGGATTCTCTTAGTTAACAAGTAATGCTACTGGGTACTATGCCACCGACTAGGTTGTGTCTTTCTCAAGTTTCTCTTGTATCTTCAAATCTTGGTTAGCAATGATAGATTCATATGCCATTTCTTGTGCATTGATTATGGGGCCACTTGACGGGGCCTATGGGTATTTTCCAAGCCACCGTTCTAGCCAGTTTATGGCATTTAATACTCGTTGGATTCAAGTTCCTTGCTCCTTTTCCATATCGCATAGTAGTGGCATCCGGTTTGAAATCTACTACATAATTTGTAGGCATGAATACACTTGTAATACTAGAGAGTTATAGGACTTGTGTACTTCTCAAGTATGTGACACCCCTTTCATTATCCCAAATTTTGTAATGTAATTAATAACATATAATGTTGAGGTGCTAGTGTTGATGCTATGATGAAAAACTCTATCACATGATGTAATGTTTATTTTTATTATTAAGAAATGCTAGGGCTAAATAAAGGGGACCCAACATATTATGATGCCTTGGAGAGAGCGAAAACTTGAATTACGAGGAAAAGTATATCTTGGGTGAATATGGATGGAAATATAATTATATTGCGGGGTGGGGTGGGGGGGGGATTAGTGTAATGGCCGATCTTAACCAACCAAACAATTTTAATACACATATAAAATTAATCACATCAACTACAGGAGATGCAAAAATTATATGTAAGAAACTTATTTTATTAACAATTGTCACTGTAGGCACAAACCTATTGTTACAATGATTTTCTGGCACTACCCCCCTAAAATATTTTAATGGCACCAACCAGAAGGAAGAACCAACCTCATATTATGTTTTAATAACACCAACCAAAAGGGGGCACCAACCCCCCTAAGATGTTTTACTGGCACCAACCAGAAGCAGGCACCAATGATTTGTAAACTACCATGGATATTCCACTAGATATTTAATCACAACAGATATGATAATATTATATTAAAGACTCTAAATTACTACACTATTACAGTTTTGTTAAACCTTTAGATTTGTAAATTTAATTGTAATTAGTGCATGTATGCGAATCGAAATTATGCAGAAAAGTAGAGAACAAAAGAATAAGCTCACACACACACATAAGACATAAGATATTCCATAGGAAACCCTTTCAAGAGAACTCCCAATTGGAAGGTGAGGCCACTTCACTCTCTTTCTCTATTTGGAAAATAAGGCTGAAGGTATAAAGAAGTAATTTTTGTGGCCCTTTGGGTTTCTATAGTTCACAAATCCTCTCAGTGTTCTCTACCTCCTATCTCTCATGGCTATATTTTCTCATCTATTAAATAAAATACTCTCGAAAGAATGTAATGCCTCTTCCTCCTAGTGGCTCGATTATAACACAACCCGATAGCCTACTAGTGGTTAAGTTTTACTACATCAACTCTTAAATAGAGTTACAATATATACTCTTCTAGAGTATTTTACATCACAAACATGTGGCTAGCTCCTTTTCTATGAATAATGGGGGCTCACAAGACATCCTCTCGAACCATGATGGTGAAAACAAGAAGGTAAACATGAGTGGCATAAATTTTGCATAGGGACTCCGATTGATGCACTTCTTGCACCATTGCAAAGATTTCTATGTTTAGAATAACATGAAAAGATGCAAAGTTTCACTAGATTTTATTACAATTTTACCTAATCTAAAGGAAGTAATGTCATTATGGTAGTGGTAGATCGATTAACAAAGTATGCCCATTTTTTCTCTCATTCTCATATGTTCAAAGAAATCATTATGGAAAAATAATTCATGGAAATAAGATAAAATCTACATGGAATCTCATAGATTATTGTAAGTTATAAAGATCCATTTTTCACTAAAAAATTGGATTGAATTATTTTCTTGTTTAGGTAGTTAATAAGCTCACAATTCATATTACCAAGGCTCAATCCTACAGGAAAATTGAGTTTGTGAATACATGCTTAGAACCATGTTCGTGTTTCATTTCATGTGATAAGAAGACACATGATAGCTCAAGTGATTTCCCTTGGTAGGCTGGTGGTACAACACATTCTTCCATAATTCATAAAAAATGTCCCCATTTATGGAAGTTTATGGATATCATCTTCCATCCATCACATAACCCTTGAAAAGGACTATAAATTCTCAAGTAGTCGAGGACACCATAATGCATAAAGAAAATATTCTCAAACTATTGAATGATAACTTTGTTATAGTGCAAAATAGGATGAAACATTAAGAATATCAAAATCATAGTGAAAGGGAATTCAAAATGGGAGATTGGTTATCTGTGAGACTTCAACCATATAAACAAATGTCCCTAAGGAAAAAAAGGAAGGAAAATAAATAAAAATCGAAATATAAGGATAAATGAACTAACAAAAATCAGAGAATTTTTCTCTGGTATCAGCGCCCAATTAGACCTCACATCATTTGGGGTAAGATCCCCATCCATATTTTGACCTAGTAACAATTCTTGGTTTTTTTGAATGACATGAGATATTGAGTGATTTCCATAGCAAAGAGAGTATGCAAACTAAACTTAAAAATTCTAATTGTAGAAATGAAACTAAGCTAAAATAAATAAAAGCTGAATGATAGGTGAGAACAAGAAGAAATGAGCAAAGAAACACAAAAAAATTAAAGTCAAGGAAATAGTTGGAAGATCTCTTGGACAAGACTAAATGTTTAATTTACTAGAAATAATAAAAAATAATATATTTCTTGTCTAGCAAGTTCTCATGAAAGGAATATTAAATATATAAAAAATAACCATGCAAGAAATCACTACCTAGTTCACAAAATAGTTTGCTAAATCTCATAGATTTGACACCTAAATGAATTTTGTAAAGAATAGTCATAAACAAAACACAATGCACACCAAGTTATGATTTTTGTGGTGGTCTTTCAGGCTTCAAAATATTATATATTCGTAGTTATAAAAAATTTATAGAATAAGTCAGTAATGTGCCATTGTGAATGTTAAAATTATTTGAGTTCATTTACAACTCTTCAACTTCTCATAAATTTCTAATGTAATAAAGGAAAACACTTTAAATATATCAAATATGAGGCTAAAAACAGTTACAATGGGATTGGATCCCAAACTAAGATCCTAAGAAATTCCTGAAGGTAGGATAACCAAATTTCATAGTATGATGCAATATTCAACTTAATTCTACTAAGTAGTACATTCTTCATAATGACATGGTACTCTAAGCTACTCTACGAGAGGATTGGTACATCCTTCTTTAGTGAGACCAAGAACGAGTTCAGAACTATTTTTTGCTTAGTGGGATCCAAAAGATGTTTATAGGTTGTCTTTAGAGATATTACTAGTGAAGACACTAAACGGAAAATCTCTCGCATTCATAAGCTCATCCAATTATCTCCTTATTTCTTCAATTTTCTTGGCCTCTCATTGGGTCGTAATTGAAGGGCATTTGTTCCTTTTCATGATTCTATTATTTAATGAGTAATTCTACTGGGTACTATGCAATCGACCAGGTTGTGTCTTTCTCAAGTTTCTCTTTCATATTCAAAGCTTGGTTAACAATGATAGAACTATATGTCATTTCTTGTGCATTTATTCTAGGGCCACTAGATGGGGTCTGTGGGTATTCTTCAAGCCACTATTAAGATCACATAATAGTCTCTTAAATCTCACAAATTCCACACATAAATGAATCTTTCAAAGAATAGTTTGAAACAAAACAAAATGCACGCCAAGTTATGATTTTTGTAGTGGCATTTTAGGCTTTTCAATATTATATATCATTTACTATAGGATAAGCTAACTTCCTAACTTTGGTTTGCAAGAATTTCCAAAAATTCAAAAGTCATTAATCTTAGAGTTTTACAACATTTATAGTCTAATTTAGTAACTTCCCATTGTAAATGTTAGAAGTTTTTGGGTTCAATTACAACTCTTCAAATTATCATAATTTTCAAATTTAATAAAGGAAAATACTTTAAAAACCTGAAATTTGAGAATAAAAAATGTTACAATGGGGTTGGATCCCCAACTAAGATCCTAAGAAATTCCTGAAGGTAGGATAGCCAAATTTCACAGTGTGATGCAATATTATAGTTAATTATACTAGATAGTACATTCTCCATGATGACATGGTACTATGAGGTGCTCTAGGAGAGGATTCGTACATCCTTATTTAGTGAGACCAAGAATGAGTTTAGAACTATTTTGTTCTTAGTGGGATCCAAAATATGTTTCTTAAGGTTATCTTTAGAAGTTTTACTAGTGAAGACACTAAAGAAAAAATCCCTTGCATTCATAAGAAAACATAATTATTTCCTCATTTCTTCACTCGTCTTGGCCTCTCAATGGGTCACAATTGAAGGGAGGTTGTTTATTTCAATGTTTCTCTTAGCTAATGAGTAATTTTATTAGGTACTATGCCACTGAATAGGTTGTGTCTTTCTCAAGTTTCTCTTGTATCTTCAAAGCATGGTTAACAATGATATAATCATATGTCATTTCTTGTGCATTTATTATGGGGCCACTTTACAGGGCCTATGGGTATTCTTCAGGGCACCATTCCAACTGGTTTATGGCATTCAATGCTCCTTGAAGTCAAGTTCCTTGCTCCTTTTCTATCTCCCAAAGTAGTAGTGTCTAGGTTGAAATATCTTGCATAATTTATAGGCATGCACACACTTGTAAGACAAGATATTTATAAGACTCTTGCACTTCTCAAGCGTGTGACATCCCATTCATTAACCCAAATTTTGTAATGTAATTAATAGCATATAACGTTGGGGTTCCAACATTAATGCAATGTTGACAAACTCAATTACATGATGTAATGTTTAATTTTATTAATAAAAAATGCTATATCTAAAGAAAGGGGACAACCAACAGATTATGATGCCTCTGGGAGGGGTAAATTTGAATTAAGAGGAAAAGTATATCTTGGTGTATATTGTAGGAAATATAATTATACTAGGGGGGTGGGGTGAATTCATATAATGTCCAATATTAACAAATAAAAAACTTTTAATATACATATAAAATTAATCACATAAACTACAAGAGATGCAACAAATGTATGTAAGAAAAATATTTTATTAATGAATGATATTATAGGCACCAACAAACTATTAAATTGGTTTTCTTGCACCAATCCCCTAAAATGTTTTGCGGGCACCAACCAAAAGGAAGCACCAACCCCTTAATATGTTTTACTAACACCAACCAAAAGGAGACACCAACCCCCTAAGATGTTTTAATGGCGCCAACTAGAAGGAGGCACCAATGATATGTGAACTCCCTTGGATATTCCACTGGAAAATTCCTCACAACATATTGGATAATATTATATTAACAACTATGAATTTATACACTATTATATTTTTATTAAAACTCTAGATTTGTAAATATAAATGTAATTAGTGCATGCATGCGAATATAAATAATACAGAAAAGTAGAGAATGAAAAAATAAGCTGACGCACACACATAAGACACAAGATATGCTCCAGGAAACGATTTCAGGAGAAAACCCAGCTAGAAGGTGAGGCCACTTCGTTTTCTTGCTTTGTCTAGAAAATAAGGCTCTAGGTACAAAGAAGTAATGCCTATGACCTGTGGGATGCTACACTGAACAAATCCTCTTTGTGTGATCTACCTCCTATCTCTTTTGGATATCTTTACACAGCCATGGAACAAAATTCTCTTGAAAGAATGGAATGCCTCTTCCTCCTAGTGGCTTGGTTATAACACAACCCCATATCCTACTAGTGGTTAAGTTTTACTACATCAACTCTTAAATAAAGATACCGTATAGATTATTCTAGAGTCTTTTACATCATAAACATGTGGTTATCCCCTTATCCAGGAATAATGGGGGCTGACGTGGAAACCTCTTGAATGATGGTGGTGAAAACATGAAGGTCAACTTTTGAGTGGCATAACTTTTTCATACAGACTTCGATTGACACGCTTCTTGTGCCATTGGAAATATATCTGTGTGTAGAAAATGAAAAGGTGCAAAATTTCAATGGACTTCCTTACATTTTTAGCCAAATCTAAAGCATGTAATGTCCTTATGGTAATGGTAGATTGATTAACAAAGTATGCCCATTTTTTATCTCTTTCTCATCCATTCAAAGCAATTGTTATGGAAAACTAATTCATGGAAATACGCTAGAAGCTACATGGAATCCAATAGATTGTTGTAAGTGATAGATATCCATTATTCACTAGAGAATTTTGGATTGAATTATTTTATTTTTTGGGTAGTTAATCAACTCACAATTCAAATTACCAAGGCTCAATCCTATGGGAAAATTGAGATTGTGAATTAATTTTTATAATTATATTTGTGTTGCATTTCATGTGATAAGAAGACACATGATGGGTCAAGTGATTTCCCTTGGTATACTGGCTGTACAACACATTCTTCCATAATTCATAAAAATGTCCTCGTTTATGGAAGTTCATGGATATCATCCTCCATCCCTCACACAACCCTTGAAAGAGACTATAAATTCTCAAGTGGTAGAGGACACCATAGAGCATAAAGAAACGATTCTCAAACCATTGAACAATAACATTGTTATAGAAAAAAATATGATGAAACATTGAGAATATCAATATCATAGTGAAAGGGAATTTGAGATGGGAGATTGGGTATTTGTGAGACTACAACCATATAAACAAATGTCCCTCAAGCCACAAAGGATGAAAATAAATTACAATAAAAATATTAAGGCCCTATTTACAAGGATACATGACCCAACAACAATCACAAGATTTCTCTCTAGTATGAGCTCCCAATTAGACCTCACATAATTTGGGTTAAGATCCTCATCCAGATTCTAACCTAGTAGAAATGCTTGGTTTTTTTGAATGATGTGAGGCATTGAATGATTTTCATAGAAAGGGGGTAAGCAAACTAAACTAAAAATATCTAATTTTGAAATGAAACTAAGATAAAATACTAAAAGATGAAAGATATATGAGAACAAGAAGCAATGAGCAAAGAAACACCAAAAATGTAAAGTCAAGGAAATAGGGATGATATCTTAGACAACATTGAATGTTTAATTTATTTGATTAAATAAAAAATAATATATTTCTTGTCTAGCAAGTGCACATTAAAGGAATATTAAATACAAAAACAATAACCATGCAAGAAACAACTACCTAGTTCACATAATAGTCTGTTAAATCTCATAGATTCAACACATAAATGATTTTTCTAAAGAATAGTCTGAAACACAACACAATGCATGCAAAGTTATGATTTTTGTAGTGGCCTTTCAGGCTTCTGAATATTATATATCATTTTATACATGCTATAACAACTTCCTAGCTTTGGTCTACAAGATTTTCCAAAAATTAAAAAGTCCTTAATCTTAGAGTTTTACAACATTTATAGACTAAGTTAGTAACTTCCCATTGTGAATGTTAGAACTATTTGGGTTCATTTACAACTCTTCAACTTCTCATAATTTTCTAATATAATAAAGGAAAATACTTTAAAAATCTCAAAGATGAGACTAAAAATTGTTACAATGGAATTGGATTCCCAACTAATATCCTAAGAAATTCCTTAAGGTAGGATAACCAAATTTCATAGTATGATGCAATATTATAGTTAATTCTACTGGCTAGTACATTCTCCATGATAAAATGGTACTCTAGGGTGCTCTAGGAGAGATTGGTACATCCTTCTTTAGTGAGACCAAGAATTAGTTCAAAACTATTTGTTGGTTAGAGGGATCCAAAATATGTTTGTTAAAGTTGTCTTTAGAGAGTTTACTAGTGAAGACACTAAACAAAAAATCCCTCACATTCATAAGCTCATCTAATTATCTCCTTATTTCTTCACTCGTATTGGAACCTCAATGGGTCACAATTTAAGGGAGCTTATTCATTTTGGTGATTCTCTTAGTTAACGAGTAATGCTACTGGGTACTATGCCATTGAACATGTTGTGTCTTTCTCAAGTTTCTCTTGTATATTCAAAGCTTAGTTAGAAAAGATAGAATCATATGCCATTTCTTGTGCATTGATTCCAGGGCCACTTGATGAGGCCTTTGGGTATTCTTCAGGTTACCAATCTAGTTGCCTTATGCCATTCAATACTTCTTGAAGTCGAGTGCTTTGCTTCTTTTTCATCTTCCAAAGTAGTAGTATCCAGGTTGAAATTTCTTGCATAATTTGTAGGCATGCATACACTTGTAAGAATAGAGAGTTATAGGGCTCGTGTACTTATCAAGTGTGTGTCATCCCTTTCAATAAGCCAAATTTTGTAATGTATTTAGTAACATATAATGTTGGGGTTCCAACATTGATGCTATAATGACAAACTCTATTACATGATGTAATGTTTATTTTTATTAATAAAATTTGCTAGAGCTAAAGAAAGGGACAACCAACAAATTATGATGGATTTGGGAGGGGGAAAACTTGAATTACGAGGAAAACTTTATATTTGGTGAATATTGTTGGAAATATGATTATATGAGAGCAGTGCGCGGGGGGTGGGGGGGGGGTGAAATAGTATACTGGCCAATCCTAAGCACTCAAACACTTTTAATAGACATATAAAATTAATCACATCAAATACAAGAGATGAAAAAAAGATCTTATTAATGAATGATATTGTAGGTGCCAACCTACTGTTACAGTGATTTTCTAGCACCAACCCCATAAAATGTTATACTAGCACCAACCAAAGGAAGAACCAACCCCCTAATATGTTTTACTAACACCAACCAAAAAGAGGAACCGACCTCCTAAGGTGTTTTACTAGCACCAACTAGAAGGAGGAACCAATGATCTATAAACTGCCATGGATATTCCACTTGATTGTTCATCACAATAGACTCGATATTACTATATTAACAATTCTGAATTTCTACGCTATTATAGTTTTATTAAACCTCTAGATTTGTAAATTTAACTATAATTAGTGCATGCATGAGAATGGAAATTATGTAGAAATGTAGAGAACGAAAAAATAAACTCACACACACATACGACACAATATATGCTATGGGGAATCCTTTCGGGATAAAACCCAGCTGGAAGGTGAAGCTGCTTCGCTCTTTCTTTGTCTGGAAAATAAGGCCACAAGTACAAATAAGTAATGCCTATGGCCCATGGGATGCTACTGTGCACAAATCCTCTCTATGTGCTCTACCTCCTAGTGGCTTGGTTATAACACAAACCGATAGCCTACTAGTGGTTAAGTTTGATTATGTCAACACTTACCTAGAGACACAATATAGAATTTTCTAGAGTCTTTTACATAACAAACATGTGGCAAGCTCATTTCCCATAAATAATGGCGGATGTCATTCATGCGCTTCTTGTGCCATTGGAAAGATATATCTATGTAGAATAACATGAAGGTGTGGGAAGTTTCACTAGATTTTATTACAATTTTACTCATATATAAGGGAATTAATGTCATTATGGTAGTGGTAGATCTATTAACATAGTATTCTTGTTTGTTCTCTCTTTCTCATCCTTTCAAAGAAATTATTATGGAAAAAAAATAATGGAAATAAGCTAGAATTTACATGGAATCCCATAGATTATTGTAAGTGATAGAGATCCATTTTTGACTAGAAAATTTTGGATTGAATTATTTTATTATTTGGGTAGTTAATCAACTCACAATTCATATTACCAAAGGCTCAATCCTATGGAATAATTGAGATTGTGAATAAATGTTTAGAATTATATTTGTGTTGTCATTTCTTATAGTAAGAAGACACAGAATGGTGGTATAAGACATCCTTCAATACTTCATAAAAAATGTCTTTGTTTATGGAAATTTATGGATATCATCCTCCATCCATCACATAACCCTTGAATGGGACGATAAATGCAAGTAGTTGACGACACCATAGAGCATAAAGAAAATATTCTCAAACTATTGAATGATAACTTTGTCATAGCACAAAATAGGATAAAAAAATAATAATATCAATATCATAGTGAAAGAGAATTTGAAATGGGAGATAGGGTATTTGTGAGACTACAACCATAGAAACAAATGCCCCTCAAGAAATAAACAAAGGAAAATAAATTTGAATAAAACTATTATGGCCCTATTTACAAGGATAAATGACCCAACGACAATCATAAGAATTCTCTCTGGTATGAGCTCTCAATTATACCTCACTTCATTTAGGGTAAGATCCCCATCCAAATTCTGACCTAGTAACAATGCTTGGTTTTTTGAATGATGTAAGGTATTGAGTGATTGTGATAGCGGAGCAGGTATCCATAATAAACTAAAACTATCTACTTGTGGAAATAAAATTAAGCTAAAATAACTAAAAGTTGAAAGATAGATGAGAACAAGAAGAAATGAGCAAAGAAACCCCAAAAATGTAAATTCAGGAAAATATTTGGATGATATCTTGGACAACATTGAATGCTAAATTTAATGGAGAAAATACAAGAAAAAGCAATTTCTTGTCTAGCAAGTTCTCATTAAAGGAATATTAAATATAAAAACAATAATCATGCAAGAAACAACTACCTAGTTCACAGTATAATATGTTAAATCTCACAAATTGCACACATAAATGATTTTTCTAAAGAATACTCTGAAACAAAACCCAATGCACACCAAGTTATGATTTCTGTAGTGGCCTGTCAGGCTTCTGATTATTATATATAATTTAATACATGATATGCCAACTTCCTAGGTTTGGCCTGTAGGATTTCCAAAAAACCGAAACTCCTTAATCTTAGAGTTTTACAACATTTATAGACTAAGTTAGTAACTTCCCATTATGAATGTTAAAACTATTTGGGTTCAATTACAACTCTTCAACTTATCATAATTTTCAAATATAATAAAGGAAAATACTTTAAAAATATCAAAGATGAGACTAACAACTGTTGCAATGGGATTGGATCCCAAACTATGCTCCTAAAAAATTCCTGAAGGTAGGATAGCCAAATTTCACTGTATGATGAAATATTCTAGTTAATTCTATGAGGTAGTACATTCTCCATGATGACATGCTAGTTTGAGGTGCTCTAGGAGAGGATTGGTACATCCTTCTTTAGTGAGACCAAGAATGAGTTCATAGCTATTTGTTTCTTAGTGAGAACCAAATATGTTTATTAAGTTTGTCTTTAGAGAGTTTACTAGTGAAGACACTAAACGAAAACCCCTCACATTCATAAGGTCATCCAATTATCTCCTTATTTCTTCACTCGTCTTGGCTTCTCATTGGGGTTGCAACTGAAGGGAGATGGTTTTTTTTAAGGATTCTCTTAGTTAATGAGTAATGCTACTAGGTACTATGCCACCAACCATGTTGTGTCTTTCTCAAGTTTCTTGTAGGTTTTAACCTTCTACAGAAATTACCCGCAAACAAATTCTTCAAATAGAAAAAATATATAATGGAAAGAACGTAAAACAAATGTAAACAAAATAAAATAAAACTATATAATTTCGGAAATGAAACTAAACTAAAATAAATAAAATATGATGATAGATGAGAACAAGAAGAAATAAGAAAATAAACACCAAAATTTTAAAGTCAAGGAAATAGCTGGATGATATATTAAACATCATTGGATGTTAAATTTACTAAAGAAAATACAAAATAATCTATTTATTGTCTAGCTAGTTGTCATTAAAGGAACATTAAATTTAAAAACAATAACCATGCAAGAAACAACTAACTAATTCATAGAATAGCCTATTAAATCTCACAGATTGCACATATAAATGAATTTTCTAAAGAATAGACTGAAACAAAACACAATGCATGCCAATTTATGATTTGTGTAGTGGACTTTCAAGCTTCTCAATATTATATATCATATATTACAAGATATGACAACTTCCTAGCTTTGGTCTGCAAGGCTTTTGAAAAATTCAAAATTCCTTAATCTTAGGGTTTTACAACATTTATACACTAAGTTAGTATCTTCCCATGGTGAATGTTAGAACTATTTGGGTTCAATTACAAGTCTTCAACTTCTCATAACTTTCAAATATAATAAAGGAAAATACTTTAAAAGTATCAAAGATGAGACTAACATATGTTACAATGGGATTGGATCCCCAACTAAGATAATAAGAAATCCCTCAAGGTAGAATAGGCAAGTTTCATATTCTGATGCAATATTCTAGTTAATTCAAATAGGTAGTGCATTCTCCGTGATGACATGGTAGCCTTAGGTGCTTTAGGAGAGGATTGGTACATCCATATTTAGTGAGATCAAGAATGAGTTCAAGAATATTTGTTTCTTAATGGGATCCAAAAGATGTTTCTTAATGTTTTCTTTAGAGAGTTTACTAGTGAAGACATTGTTGAGCTACGAAATGGGTATGTATTTACTGTTAATTTCATCATCGTTTTCCTTGATTCTTATCTTTTTCATATCTTAATGCACTAATATATTGATTAATTATGGTAAGAAATGAAGGAATTATCTGCAGTTACGATTTAGCTAACTTTTACCCTTCTTTATGAAGGAAAGTGACAAAAGGAACGATTTCTGTTCCTTGACATTGGAACAACAAAATCTGGAAAACAAGGAAGGAACGCACCGGTTGCGAACAAGGCTGAGAGCGAATAAGAGGGATCAATGTGAAATAGGAAAGGTGTCTGAAGTTAGAAATTGGTTGCTAATCTCTCAAGATTGAGAGATCTAGAGGGATCACATTTACCATTTACCATTTACCCCTTTCCGATTATAAAAGAAAGCGATTGTAGGAATCTCTGTTATTTTTCAAGTTGTAAATTTAATTACAGACTTGCACTGTTGGAGAATTCGATTATATTGTATTGCTACTTAATTTCGATGATTAATATATAATTGAAGTTGTTATTCCCTCGCATTATCTGAAGTAGCTTAGCATGTTTGCTGGCGGCTACGAGCCCGACCTCTAGTGGATTTAACGGCTTTCTTGTGTCATATTTCTGATTCTTCTAAAATTTGGTTGGTTTGATAATTTCCTATTTCTGTGAGTTTACTTTATTCACTATTTATCACTTCCTTATATTGAAGTAGTGTATGTTCTGTTTATAATTTACAACGCTATCATTTGATTTGAGTTTTGTTTATTACAACATAAATTATTTAGATAGTGAATCGCATTGATTTAATCATCTATAAGAGTTTGATTATTGCTATTAGAATCTCAAAATTGATATTTTTTCCATCTTGATTGCTTTATAGAGATTGAGTATAGTTTAGATTGAACCAGCTAAGAAGAGGTGAGTTATTGGTATTGTGCTCTCGGCTGATGATGTTGTTACTTGAACTGTTGTAAGATTTGATTTCAGTAGAGGACTGAGTTTTGATATTTCCTTTAATAGTTGCAATTGGAGTTTATTAGATGTATCCATTTATTCTTGTGTCAAGATCTATACTACAATTTAGGAAACATTACTCTCTGAATTAATAACAGCCACATACTGTGTACACTCTTGAAATAAGAGGACTTGCCCATGTTGATGATTAATGTGGGATAGTTAGGAGTTTTAAAAGGCACCTTTTATTAGCCAAGATTTTGGCGCCGTTGCCGGGGAGAGTGTAGCCATTTACAAAAAGTGATGTATATCTGATAATTGCTATTAAGGAAGAATTGGGTATTGAAAATGGAAGGTAAGAACCTATGTAACAAGCAAGTAAAGTGCTTGCTCCTTTGCCCGCTTTTCAGCACAATTACAAAGAAGTGAAGTAGGTGTTTGATGCTTGTCTGTTGAGAGAAAACTGGGTATTAAAAATGGAAGGTAAGAACCTATGTACTGAGCAAGTAAAATGCTTGCTCCCCCGATTGCTTTCCAGCAGAATTGTTAGGAGCTTAAGGTATAGATAAACATTTGACTATTTTGCATGAATGACTAAGAAGAAAAGACCTGAAAACAATCCAATTCCACACCCCAAACCTAAAAAATCTAAGGGACTGGTGACCCTTGGGCAATCAACTTTCATCGACAACATCTTAAAGAAAGCTGAATCTCAGCCATCAGTAGGTCCCTGAACCGTTGCTTCCAGACAACATACTGTCTCCCTTCAGGCCATAGGCTCACCATCTATAGCCTACAATAAGGTCCATAGTAAAATAGAAGGAACTGAGCAGAGTTTTCAAGATATTTAAAATTCGTGCCCAATTCCCTCACAAGAAGGTGTTGGCATTATGGCACAGGTTTGGAGCTATGGCACAGGTGTTGTCCTTGATGGCAACCTTCTTTGGTATCAGATCTCAGTTCAGGCATTCAGAAAGTAGAAAAAGACATATACGCAGGTTCATCTAGACGAAGGTGCGTATACACGCGGGTTATACATTACAAAAGCGCGTATATGTTGGGGATCATTCTTTTGGTCCATGGAAGTTAGATCTTGGAACTTGAACCTATGTTTTGGACCATGGCGTTCTCGTCAGATGTGTTGATCCCTAGTTTTGGGTTCATGGTATTGAAATGTTATGGTTTTGGACCATGGTATTGGGGAAGGCCTAAGGTTATAAAAGAGGAAGGAGATCTTGTAACAAATTGCCATCTGAATTATTATTGAAGATTTGATAAAGTGCTAGAGCTAGTATATTAGGTGGTGATGCAGATCTAGATTTGAAGGAAGGAGGAACATTAGCGCAAAAGGAAGGATAAGTTCTATTCATGGGTCATAATCTTTAAGCCTGAATGATAGTATCTTTGTATGATTTTGATCTGCTAGATGTGGCGCTTGTTTGATCTATAAGTCTGAAAATCTGGGTTAATTAGTGATTGAATATCTAGATGAGTGTGTTGTCCTTTATAGATCTGTACGCAGGTTCAGTGAAGCAAAGGCGCATATACACGCAGTTTAGGTGAAGTGAAGGCGCGTATACGCAGGTTGTTTCATACGCAGATGCGTATGAATGCAAGTTACAGACTGTTGAAATAACATTTATGCTTTAAGTTGTGATCTAGCTGTTTCTGCTTATTGCTACTGTGTTCTGGGTTCTGTTGTGTGGTTTCTGGTACTGTATTTTGGGTACAGCTGGCAGAGAAGTATCTACTTGATTTCAGATCTAGTTGGTGAAAAGGAGTTTGGTTGATGAAGAATTTATTGATGATTGTTTGATGTTCATGGATCTAGTCTGAAAATTGATGAAACGTGGTCCCTGGAAGAAAGAGAAGGTTGTAGCCTTATCTAGGCCAACACCTACGTACTAGTATCTTGGCTAGTGCAAGAGCTAAGGGGGTTGTTACTCCCTTCCAGGAGAGCCTGGAAAATGAGAGAGGGTTGTAGCTCTCTGTAGGTTGCAGCCTGCATACTGGTAAAAAGACTACACCAGTATATTGTAAAAGAAGTTTCTAATTGAAAAGAAGATAGAGACGAATTGCAGCAGGTGGTTTTCACCCACATTGGGTTTCCACCTTATATCTTGTGTTCTTGTGTGTGACTGTCTTTCTACTCTGTTTTACTGTCTCTGGTTACTGTTATTTGATTCCGCATCACAGATTAGCAATCATCATCAGAAAGATTAAGTAAAGTAAAAGCTTGTTTTGTATACGCGGGTTTCCTTCTGCATAATCGCGTATATACGTTGGTTAATTAAACTAAAGTAGCGTATATCAGTTGTTTTGAAAAAGGAATAATTACCTTGATAATACTGATTCACCCCCCCTCTCAGTATTATTTCCAACAATTGGTATCAGAGAAGGTCCTTCTGAAGAAGCTTGATCGCTTGAAGGAAGATCTTTCATCATGAGCAACTACGAGAGGGAAGCATCAATCAGGCCACCGATTTTTGATGGGACAAACTTCGTATACTGGAAGGTAAGAGTTATTGCCTATCTTCAATCTCGTGGTACTGTAGTCTGGGATATCATAGATACAGGGTATACTTTTCCAGCATCAACTCCCACAGATCCGGCTGAGAAGAAGAAATATGAAACAAATGCAAAGGCGGTCAATACTCTTCTAGGATGTCTATCACAATCTGAATTTGTCAAGGTTATGCAGTTTAAATCCACAAAGGAAATATGGGACAAGATTGTTCTGAGCTATGAAGGAGATGAACAGGTAAAAAGGGCAAAACTCCAAACTCTCAGAATTCAGTATGAAAATCTCAGAATGTATAATGATGAAAGTGTGGCCAACTATTTTCTTCGTGTAGATGAGATTGTTAATTGTATGAAAAATTTGGGTGAAGAAGTAAAGGAGGCTGTTGTAGTTGAAAAAGTTCTAAGATCTTTGTCCCCTAGGTTTAAATATAAAGTTTCTGCTCTAGAAGAAAAGGAAAAGCTTCAAGACCTTAATGTCACAGCTGCATGGAATTCTAACTGCTTATGAAATGAGGAAAGGTGGACCATTAGACAGGAGAGAAGCTACCTTCAAGGCTTCTGGCAAAGGAAACTGCTATGAGTCTGGACACATATCAGAAGAAGAAGAAGAATCAAATTTTGTCAAAAATATTCAACGGGGCATTGGATGTTTCCGAGGTAAGTTACCATTCAAATGCTTTGCTTGTGGAAGGGTAGGTCACTATGCTACCAAATTTCCTCACAAAGATAAGATTGACAAGGGGAAGGAACCTGTTAGATGGAACAAGAAACAGAATGCAAATAATAAAAGCTACCACACTCATGAAGATAGTGATGGACTATCAAATAGCGATGAAGTTGAACGAGGTAACCACTATAAGCTTTTAATGGCCTTTGAAGATGATGATTACATGGATGCTATAGATGTGGATGGTTTTTATGATGAGATTAATAGACTCAAAAGATGTTTAGATGAAAGTAATGTGATCATTGACTCTCTGCAATCTCAACTTGATGAAAAGAAAAAATTTCTTGAGAAGTTAGAATGTGAAATTGTTGGCCTTAGAAAAGAAATTGAGAAAACAAAGGCCCTTAATCTTAAATTTGTTAAAGGATCTGAAACTCTGGATGAGATTATCAGTGTGCAACGTTCCCCTCTAATCAAGATAGGTCTGGGGTATAATGGAGAAGCATCTCAAGCTTCCACCTCCAAAAGTTATCTTGATGTAGCAAGAAGGAGTGAGCAAAGGCCTAATAGAAATCATTAGGGACAGTCTTCCTCAAGGATGAACAAAGACTATCAAGAAAATCGGGGGCATGCTACCTTAAGGACAAACAGAAGCTACAACCAACCACAGGTAAGATCTTCCCAATTTTCTTCAAGAATGGATGTCAGTAGAAACTACAATCGGTTGGATGATAGTCGCAAGAATTTCTTCAATGGCCAATGTTTCTCTTGCCATAACTTTGGTCACAAAACAGCTCAATGTGTTGCCTATAAGACAATCATGACTAGAGAAGCTCAAACACAAAGAAGTATGCCTGCAATCATGAAGAGGACCTATAACAAATTTTCTGCCCTTGAAAGTGAAATTGAATGTTCTATTTGTAATAATTTTGGTCATGAAGATTTTGAATGCAGGAGTAGGTTTTGGAAATAAACTCAAAAGGAACAAACCTCAAATGCCAAAACATGGAGAATCAAGGAACCACAACCAAAAAGATGTGGGATAGCTTTATATGTGGACGGACAAGAAAATCAATGGTACATCGATAGCGGATGTTTGAAGCATATGACAGGTGATAAAGAAAAACTTGAATCATATATTGCTTTAAAAAAGGGAAAGAAAGTTTCTTTTGGAAATGATACCCCAACAACCATAAAAGGAAAAGGCATTGCTCAGTTGAAAGAGGATGTCAAAGCTGGTAATGTTCTGTACGTTGATGGCTTGGAACATAATTTATTGAGTGTCAGTTAGATGTGCGATAATGGGACCGAGGTGATATTTCGATCAGATGGGTGTAGGGTTCGTGATCTTGATACAGGAAGAACAGTAATCGAAGGCAAAAGAACTCCAAACAATCTATACATATTTGAAGAAAGGAGAACAACAATGTTATTTGAGCAAGAATGATGAACATTGGTTATGGCACTGGAGGTTGGGGCATCTAAGCTTCTTACAAATAAGGAAAGCATGCAAGTACCAGGCAGTTCGTGGTCTTCCAGACAACACCATATGCAAATCATGTCAGTTTGGGAAGCAAACCAGAACTAACTTCCATGAGAAGGAAGGATCAGCCAGCAGGCCTCTTGAGCTAGTTCATACAGATGTATGTGGTCCATTTAGGACAAGGTCACCTCGAGGAGAAGAATACCTTATATTATTCATTAACGACTTCTCCAAGATGGTTTGGTTAGGACTTATGAAGCACAAGGACGAAGCATTTGAAAAATTCCAATCCTTCAAAGCCTTGGTTGAAAATGAATTAGATTACAAAATTAAATGTCTCAGGTCCGACAGAGGTGGGGAATTTATCTCAAATGAATTTTTCGATTTCTGTGAAGAGCATGGAATAAGAAGGGAATTCTCTACAGCTAGGACTCCTCAGCAAAATGGAGTAGTGGAAAGGATGAACAGAACTGTCCAGCAAATGGCCCGTGCTATGCTTGATGACTCTGGAACTCCCGCAACCTTCTAGGGTGAAGCTGCATATGCTGCGGTTGTTATTCTCAACAAAACAAATGTCCGAGTGAACAACACTCAAACTCCACATGAGCTCTGGTATGGTAAAACTCCTTTAGTAAAGCATTTCAAAATTTTTGGGAGAAAATGCTATTTTAAGAATACGGATGAACATCTCGGCAAACTTGAACCTAGAGTAGATGAAGGCATTCTCCTTGGATATTCTCCCTATAGTAAAGCATATAAGTGCTATAATAAAAGACTTGGAAGAATTGTTGACAGCATTGATGTAGTGGTTGATGAAAAAGGATACATCCCCAGGCAAGTAAATCATGAAGATATCAAAGAAGATGAAGATTACTCTCCAAATCAGACAGATGATGAAGAAGAACCTCAAGAGGCACCAGAAGAACAGATAAGAATAGAAGAGAAGACTCCATCTAGGTATGTTCAGAAGAATCATCCTGAATCTCAGATTTTGGGGTAAAAGGAAGTAGGTGTACAAACTAGAAGAACAATTGCAGAAGCCTCAAGCTATTTGGCATTGCTCTCCTCCACTGAGCCACAAAATATAAAAGAGGCATGCAAAGATGAAAGCTGGGTCAAGGCAATGGATGAAGAACTTGAGCAGATTGAAAAGAACAACACTTGGGAGTTGGTTCCTAGACCAAAAGATAAGAATGTCATAGGGACAAAATGGATCTTCAAGAACAAGTTGAATGAGAATGGGGAAGTTATTAGAAACAAAGCTAGACTTATTCGTAAAGGGTATGCTCAATAAGAAGGGATAGATTTTGAAGAAACTTTTGCTCCGGTTGCTAGACTTGAGGCCATCCGAATGTTCCTTGCTCTCTCAAGCTTTCAGAATTTCAAAGTTTTTTAAATGGACATGAAATCTGCCTTTCTGAATGGGGACTTAGAAGAAGAAGTGTACATTGAGCAACCATATGGTTTCATCCTTGGGAATGATCCAAATCTTTTATGCAGACTGAAAAAGGCTCTCTATGGTCTTAAACAAGCTCCAAGGGCTTGGTACTACCGATTGGACAAATATCTTCGTCAACAAGGTTTTTCAAAAGGATCAGCAGATAGCAATCTTTATTTAAAAATTGAAAATGACAAATTGCTAATACTTGTTGTGTATGTAGATGACATCATCTTTGGCAGCAATGAAGAAGCTATGAGTCAAAGTTTTGCCTTGGTGATGCAGAAAGAATTCGAAATCTCTATGCTTGGAGAACTGACATACTTTCTTGGATTGCAAATCCAACAAAATGAAGGCAGGATCTTCTTGTCTCAAACCAAGTATCTCAAGCAGATTTTGAAGAAATATGGCATGGAATATGCAAAACTAGTATGTACCCCCATGGTTACAGGATGCAGTCTCAGTGAAAATGATGACTCAGCAGCTGTGCATCAACCAACCTACAGGTCTATGATTGGAAGTTTACTTTATTTGATAGGTACCTGACCAGACATCATGCATGCAGTGGGAATAGTTGGGAGATTTCAAGAAAATCCAAAGGAAACTCATCTTCAAGCAGTGAAGAGAATTTTCAAATATCTTCAAGGGACTCAAAACTATGGCTTATGGTATCCTAGAGATACAGATCTCACACTTCATGCTTATACAGATGCAGATTGGGCCGGAAGCGTGGATGACAGGAAGAGCACAAGTGGTGGAGCATTCTTTATGGGTTCCAGATTAGTATCCTGGTTCAGCAAGAAACAAAGTTTAATTGCCTTATCTACAGCTGAAGCAGAATATGTGGCAGCTGCATCTTGCTGCACTCAACTCCTTTGGATGATGCAGACCCTGCAGGATTTTCAAATCACCTGTACACCACCTATCCTCATCTTATGTGATAATACAAGTGCAATCAGCATTTCAAAAAATCATGTCATGCATTCAAAGACCAAGCACATACCGATCAAGTATCACTTTCTTCGGGAACAAGTGTTGGAACAAAAGGTCAAATTGGAGTATGTTCCATCTAAGGAACAAGTTGCTGACATTTTCACCAAACCACTGCCCAAGGAAACTTTTGAATATCTCAGACAGAAGCTGGGAGTTGTTGATGTATCATCTTGCTGTTAAATCTTGTCAGTTTCAGAGAAAAATGGGTGTACGCGTGTTGGATAAGGAGTATCCGCGTACATACGCTGGTTTGTGCAAAGAAAGTCACGTATATGGAGGCTTGATGGATATCAGAAGGAGCAGGCTCTGGTTGAAGATATTCTGATGTGGGTCTGACAGAGACCATCCGGCACAGGTTCAGGGGGAGCAGATAATCTTTTAATAATGCATTGTTGGCATTATCTTAGAAGCTTTTGGTTCTGGTTCATAGCTGTTGTTGATTTTAGGTGGAACAAAGACAGAGGGAGAATAGAAGGAAATCTTGGTTGCTAATCTGAATGAAGATTGACAGTTGTTGTTGCTATCAGTTGTTGATGACTTTCATAAGTCATGTTTTAAATATTCGTCTCTATGTCATGTATCTCTTTCTTATATGGTGTCAAGGTCATGTAACGACCTATTTTGGTTTCCCCACTATGCCTGGGATGAAGATGTAATGTATTTGGTCATCATATGTAAATTTCTGATGTATTCCACTTGGTTGCATGGATGATCCCCACTTGGTTGGGTGATGGATGCATGTATTAAGTCTTTTGGTGATAGGAAGGTCTTGTATTATTGCATAAGTCTTGGTTCTTCTCCTAAAGAACATCTTTTTGCAGATCTTGCCTACAGTCAGGGGAAGCATGGTCAGCACAGCAGGACAGAAATTTTAGCATGTACTCAAGGGGAGCACAACCCTTTGCCCTTGATGACAAAAGGGGAGAATGATCTTGGAGTTGCCATCAAGTCCAAAGGGGGAGATTGTTGGCATTATGGCACAGGTGTTGTCCTTGATGGCAACCTTCTTTGGTATCAGATATCAGTTCAGGCACTCAGAAAGTGGAAAAAGACATATACGTAGGTTCATCTAGACGAAGGCGCGTATACACGCGAGTTATACATTACAAAAGCGCGTATATGTTGGGGATCATTCTTTTGGTACATGGCAGTTAGATCTTGGAACTTGAAACTATGTTTTGGACCATAGCGTCTCGTCAGATGTGTTGATCCCTAGTTTTGGGTTCATGGTATTGAAATGTTATGGTTTTAGACCATGGTATTTGGGAAGGCCTAAGGCTATAAAAGAGGAAGGAGATCTTGTGACAAAGGACCATCTGAATTATTATTGAAGATCCGATAAAGTGCTAGAGCTGGTATATTGGGTGGTGATGTAGATCTGGATCTGAAGGAAGGAGGAACCTTAGTGCAAAAGGAAGGATAAGGTCTATTCATGGGTCATAATCTTTAAGCCTAAATGATAGTATCTTTGTATGATTTTGATCGGCTAGATGTGGTGCTTGTTTGATCTATAAGTCTGAAAATCTGGGTTAATTAGTGATTGAATATTTGGAAGAGTGTGTTGTCCTTTATAGATCTGTACGCAGGTTCAGTGAAGAAAAGGCGCGTATACACGCAGTTTAGGTGAAGTGAAGGCACGTATACGCATGTTGTTCCATACGCAGATGCATATGCACGCAAGTTACAGACTGTTGAAATAGAGTATATGCTTTAAGTTGTGATCTAGTTGTTTCTGCTTATTGTTGCTGTGTCCTGGGTTCTGTTGTGTGGTTTCTGGTACTGTGTTCTGGGTACAGCAGGCAGAGAAGTATCTACTTGATTTCAGATCTAGTTGGTGAAAAGGAGTTTGGTTGATGAAGAATTTCTTGATGATTGTTTGATGTTCATGGATCCAGTCTGAAAATTGATGAAATGTGGTCCCTGGAAGAAAGAGAAGGTTGTAGCCTTCTGTAGGCCAGCACCTGCGTACTAGTATCTTGGCTAGTGCAAGTGCTAAGGGGGTTGTAGCTCCCTTCCAGGAGAAGATGGAAAACGAGAGAGAGTTGTAGCTCTCTGCAGGTTGCAGCCTGCATACTGGTAAAAAGACTGCACCAGTATATTGTTAAAAGAAGTTTCTAATTGAAAAGAAGAGAGAGACGAATTGCAGCAGGTGGTTTTCACCCACATTGGGTTTCCACCTTATATCTTGTGCTCTTGTGTGTGACTATTTCTCTGCTCTATTTTACTGTCTCTGGTTATTGCTATTTGATTCTGCATCACAGATTAACAATCATCATCAGAAATATTAAGTAAAGTAAAAGCTTGCTTTGTATACGTGGGTTTCCTTCTGCATTATAGCGTATATACACAGGTTAATTAATCTGATGTAGCGTATATAAGTTGTTTTGCAAAAAAATGAATAATTACCTTGATAATACTGATTCACCCCCCCTCTCAGTATTATTTTCATCAATAAACAACAACAATCCTCAACCATGTGAGAGCCAATAACTATAGGAATCCTCATCAATAAATGAACCATGTAAAGTTTATGCATCTTTGAAGGCATGACGACAGTAGCATAAAAGAAATGACACTTACCAAATAATGAAGTTTTGTACTCAAGATTTTTTCTTCTACTTGTCCTTATGAGGATCATCATGTAAGAAATATACCAAATGTACTATATGCATCATCAAAAGAGTCATTCACAATCATCCATAAATCTGATCTCAATAACAACTAAATGGCTCAAGCAATATAAGTATCATCTAAGATTTCATCATAGGCAACTCATGACTGAAACATAGCATGATGCACCATTTAAACACTTCAACCACAATTATTATCACCATCATTATGTACCAAATACTTCTAAACATAATGCCAACAATGCATTATTATAAGTATAGCATATTCTCCCCCTGAACCTGTGCCAACTGTTCACTGTCAGATCTGGTCATTGCATATGTTAGTAAGGATCATCAAGGCATCATCATCAACTAGTTATAAATCAAGTCATCAACAACTTATGGGGGTCAAAATCACTTGTATATATCATCAATAGACTATAATCATTATTAATCAGAACAATAAGGATAATTGATAATTGACTGAACCATATCATACCCCCTTTCCTGAGTTTGTCTTACTACTTCTACATCAAATCAACATATATGCGACTGTGCAGCTTCTAACTTGCGTATATACACAACTTGTATTCATGATAACTGCGTATGAGAATTAGAACATTAAAATTTCATACTTTAAGTTCCCCCTGAGTCTGTTCTATTTGTACACTGAGTTATGCCACATTTTTCTGACTATAATTCCTTCTTCTTCCATACCTTGGAGTGTGATGATGTTTTCTACTTTTGGTATGTTGGCCGGAATTTTCTCCTACATTCTTTTGCTATATGCCCAAACTTGTTACAAGCATAACATATTATATGTTTCATATTCCTTCTAAAGAAATCAATGGCTTTGTGACCAAACATATTGCAAGAAAAACAATATCACTTAAAGTACCTAGAAGCTAATGCTCTTTCTGTGTGATGGTTATTAGCTTGAAGCATTCTACTTCTGGATCTTGTTGCAACATGTCCAAAAGTATGACATGTAAAACATTCAACATTATTCATCAGAGATAGAATCAATTAACACTTCCATGGTTAGGACTAAATGATTTTATTTGAAGACCTTCTTTCCTTGGTTGTTTATGGGGTTGACCTCTTATCTCCTTGTTGAGCATTTCAAATATTGCACTAGAGTTCCTTGCTTCAGTTTGTGAGCTAGATTCACCTTTGCTAGTTTCATGAAAACCAAGACCAAATTTGATGGTAGGAGACCTTTGACTACTAAGAATATCATCCAAAATCTTAGTACTATCTTGAAATAGTAAAAGTTTCTCCTTTACTTCCAATTTATGTTTTAGGATATTCACCTCAACCAATATTTCTCTTCCTTTTCAAGATACTACTTCTTTATGATTTCTTCAACTTTTCTTCCTTCTTCCACTTGTTTCCTTAATTTGAGAACTTCATTTCTTGTTCTTCAAATGATTTAAGTAGTTATTCATTCTCCTTATTTATGTTTTAAGATCTTCTTTTAGAGAGACAACCACAACTTCAAGACCTTCACAGTAACTAGTTATTTCTATAAGTTCCTTCGTTGTTGTGTCCTTTTCATTCACTTCATTTTTTGATGATGTCACTTCATCCTACAACCTTTGACTTTGATCTTCATTTTCTTTGTACTGTTTCTTCATTTCGTTTCCTTCCTCCAACTGAACTTTTAACCTGGTAACTTCTTCTTTGTAGGAACATTCCCTTTTATCAGTGAAATATTTTTTATCTCTAATGTCTGTGAGCTTTCTAAATTCTGCCTCTATTTTATTTCTTTCTCTTTCAACCATAAGAGAAAATTTAGTTGTTTTGTTGTCACATTCATTATCTTCAAATGAACAGAGAAATGTGTCACCAGAGGACAAAAAATTCATACCTGATAACTCTTTTGCTTGTTCATCTTCATTCTGAGGTGATTTTGAATCTAAAGAGCTGCTTCCACATAATGACCAATCATCTCTCCTACTATCACAATTCCTTTGATATGTCTTCTTCTTCTGAGGTGCTTTCTTCTTTTTCTTCCTTCCCATTATTACTAGGGATCTCCTTCAAGTGACCAAGCTTCTGCCAAAGGACCTGCTCTGACACCAATTGTTGGGAATAATATTAAGGGGGGGAGGGGGGTGAATCAGTTTTTACAAATCATTAACTTTATCATTTCCATAATCAGATTTATATACACTACTTCAGTGAAGGGAACTCACATGTGCATGCAATTGTTGTTAAGGCAACCAACGTATATCCAGAGAACTTGTGATTTAGTTAATTCATCATATGTTGATAGTTTAATCAATGCATCAATACTTTATTAAACATTAAACAGTAACCATGTGCAGTAATAACAAAATAAACCATCACACATGAAAACCAAGATTTAAGGTGGAAACCCAATGCGGGACAAAAACCACCTATTGTTATTGTCTTTATCTTCTTTTAATATAAAGTATAATATGTTTACAATGTTGTACTAGTGCAGAATCATACCATTACGTAGGAACCCACCTACAAAAGGTTACAACCTTCTCTCATTCTCTAGCTTCTACTGGAAGGGAGCGACAACCCCCTAGATCTTGTACTAGATGATATGTTTACTAGTACGTAGGCACCAACCTACAGAAGGAATATTCACTCGTTCTCCATATGCTACTGGAAGGGAGCTCCAAACCCCAGATCTAATCACCAATGACTACTGGAAGGAAGCTTTGAATTCCTCATTGAAGGTGTTAGCACTCAAATCTACCTTAGGCTGAAATAAGGTAAGACTCAAGGCTACATCAAACCACGCTCAGCCTCGTAGCTAGCCCTACGAGGACAGGAGAGGGCTCTCTCTGGGTCAATCTCGAAAAAAGATAATCAACGAGGTCGCGATGACTGAATTGATGACTAATTTTAGGCTAGGTATGAAGTACAAGGACTGTAGTATTGATTTTTTGAGGTTTTGTTGAATTCAAGGGAAATGCAATTTTGGGTGCGGGGATGAGGCACAGCTTTTGCAGAGGTCTACTTGGGGCAAGATAGGTGATTGTTTTGATGCCTTTAAGCAAGTGAGATGGGTAGAACAGACTGGTGAGGAGCTAAGGAGAGCAAGGAAGTCTCAAGGATTCTCCTTAAACTGAAGAAAACATAGAAAATTAAACAAATTTAAAGGCAGAGCATAGCAAATTATGGATTCTATCTTAACACTTCATTTGTTCAATTGCAGAAGATTAAATAAGGAAAGTGGTACACATACACAACTTACAATTACTGAGAGAAACACACCATCAACACATAAAGCCACATGAATCCCAAATAGTGTTGCAAAACCCTGGTCTTTCCTTTGCCAAAAATGCAGATAAGATATGTACAATAGAGTGTCAAGCTATTCCCAAGAGTCCAACCATGAAAATAACTAAGAAAATAAATAATATAGGCAAGCTAACACATTCCCTTGCCTCTAGGGGTTGATATCATCATCATAGGAGCTGTTTTAACCAATTCTAAACAAAGCACTACAATCGAGGCAGTCAAAACAACTTGCCTTTATAAGCTAGGAAACGAATTCATTCATTAAATTTTTGCTATTTTATGAATGAATCATCTAGAATAGGTAAATAAGTGTCAAATCAACATAAAGTTACATTAATTACATCAAGAAGGGTGAAAAATCCCATCACAAGTCAAAACTGGTCAAACTGTCTTCATTTGTTGCGATGAGGAGGAAAACTGTGCCAAAAAACCATGTGTGTCGCGCGTCTTTCCACCTGATTTTGGGGAACTTCCTGGCATCCCAATTGAGCTTAGGTTGGCTTGTTGGAAAGCCCTAGATGTATACTTTCTAACCCAAGTGGAATTTTCCAATTTGGTGTCCATTGGACCCTCCAAACGTGGATTCTCCTAGAAGTACTTCCTGCTGGTGCAAAAAGTGGCAAAAAGGTGATTTCATGATGTTTTTGAGCCTTTTGGTCACCCAGAACTTGATGAAATGCCTTGGAAATGTCTGAGCATATGTATTTCATCATGAAAAATCCAAAACTATAGGCCATTTGAGATTTGGACCTCCCCATCTTATGGGTCGCGCGCTGCGCGCTACGCGTAGAGCCAAAAAACCTGTTTTGCAAGCCAAAAATTTTGAAACGACAAAATTTTCTCCAAATTTGCCCGAATTTGGAGTGAAGACCCTCCATCATGTATCATGCTCAACTAACAAAGCCTCGGCCAAAACTCAAAGTGGATCGGGTCGTTTCCTTTGTTTTAGCGCTTTGCTCAAATGCCTTTTGAGGATCTTCATTTTCGCTTTGCAAACATGCATGCGAGCCCAATAATGAGTTTTCATGTGACAAAGCATGTCTTTGTCCCTGTTTGCCTTCGCCAACAAATTCTCCAAATGAGTTTTTACCCAGATGAGAATTGATTCTCAATCAATAGGTTTCAAATCACCGGGTCTCCTTCGGGCCAATTCTCGGTCTTCTCGAATCTTCTGCAGCTCATAAAGTTCATGCTCATCTTCCAATTGTTTGTTGCGCTGCTCCAAGTAGTTGATCACCCACTTAGCCATCTGCAATTTCTTTTGCAGTGACTTATTCTCGGTTCTTTTCTCTCGGATGATCTCTTTGAGGTCCGAGTTAGGCGAGCTAGCATCAACATCAATGATACCCATGTCCTGACCTCCTAAAGGACCCTCATCAAACATGGCTCTCTTGCCCCTATCCTGAATCTGTATTTGTGCTTAAGACGGAGGCGAGACCCCTTCCACATGATGTGGAGATAATACTCGCTCTGTTGATGATGTTAACGAGACCCCTTTCACCCCGGGTGGAGATAGTACTCATCGTGCATATGCAAATAAGGCCCTGTGGCCTCTCTGATATGTCACATATACTGGAGCATCGACATGCGCGGTCTCAGGAATGTCAAACTACTGTGAAGGCCCTTCCTCATCATGAACTATCTCTAGAGGAGGCTGTAGCGCGGAAAAGTAATCACGGGAGATGAAATCCTCCCAAGCAATACCCTACTGTGCCAACTAATGCATCACTATGATTTTGATCAATGCATAGTGATATATGCTCCTGTGTTGATGTGTCGGGCTCTTCCTCTGTACTAAAGGCACCATCCTCTCGATGTTACGACACATGAAAAATGGAATTTTCATCATACGTACCCATGTGAAATGCATCAACAAACGGACGTGGTACGCATAGAGGCGCGAGAATCTGCCCTCACAGCTGAAATATCGAATGATGAGTTTCATCAACGGTGCAAACTCATCTTTCAGGAATCTGAAAGGAAAGGTTGTGCTCAAGTGTCTGATATATCTGGGCTTGATATATGGCTCATAGTAATATCTGTCTAGCATCTGGCGTTTGCTCCATTCCTCCCCTACATTTGGTATCCCGGTGGCCTGAGAAATAATGTCGGGTGACAAGGTAAAATCCACTCCGGCAAGGTTTACATGACCATCCTGTAGATTAAGGACAAATAGATGGACTAGTTCCTGATGATGCTGAGTTTGTGAGATCATCTCACAATATTGGTAACATGAATGGCATCGAAAGCAATCCATTGCAAATGGGAAAGCTTGCAATTGAGCCAAAGAAGTAGGCTCCTCCCTAACATGTTGTCCACGTTTGCCACCTTTGTGATACCTTCGTGGCACATTTGGCACATCTACCTCCGGTGTAGAATCACTATCATACTCCTGCTCATATACTGACTCGGTCTCTGACATGTTCTTTAGAAACAAGATAGCTGGAATATATATATATATATATATGATGATATACAACTGTGTGCAAAATTGACTGTAGACTTTTTTCTTTTTCTCAAAATGTTACAAATTGATGCGTGAGAAGAGGTGTTCGAGTGTTTTCTGGACAAAGTTTGGGCATAAACTTCAATGCGCCACGTGCTCCTGATGTGCCGCACGCATTCAAAATTACACTGAGCTTGGTCGCCTGATGTGCTGCGCGCCACTGATGCGCCGCGCGCCCAACCTAATGTGCCGCGCGCCCTGAAAATGGCCCAATTTGCTTGCAAACTCACAAAATTGCCTTAGAACGATGCTTTTCACTCTTGGAATGTGGAATGGGTTGCAAATGAGGAGAAATATCTTCATATAGACTCCTTTTTAATTTTTGCTTGATCCAAAACCCATTTTCTTATGTTTTGTCGTTGACACTTTTTCACAATTAATAGACTCTGACCTTTTTGGTTTCCTTCTTAAAATTGGTTGAAATAATGATTTTCTCTGATAATTTTTTGCAGGGATGGCTCTGATATGCTCTGGCAAAGGAGACCAAGGCTGCACTTGAACGATTGAAGAACTAAAATTTTGAAAATTTTTACAAAAATGAGATGGCGACTTATCTTCAAAACAGAGTTTTGAAGAGAAGTCCTAATTCAGTTGTACAATGATGAAAATTATTGAAGTGATGATCTATCAAAGACATCCCTCTGGCCTGCTGGTCTGCTAAGACTTTTCAAAACAAAACTGACTCAACCCTAGACCTAAGACCTAAAAATTTAAAACATGATTGTAAATGACCTTTGAAGACTTATTACTAAACTTGAACCAGCAGTGCCATGCACGAGGGAAATGAATGACACAAACCACTCCATCAAATTTATGGCATGCCTAACGAAATGCAACTGATCAAAACTGATGGGACACCTAATCATGAAATGTAAAAGAGCTTTGATCGCTGACGGAGGGATAACTAGACCGACTCTAACATTGGCTCCAATGGGGATGGTAGCTCCTTGGAGATGCCAAGAACCGCAGATCTCCGTAAGAGCTAGACAGTGACTTCATCCATTGGGCGATGGAGTCATTATTTCGACACAAAATCTTGAGAATTTGACTGAAAAACCAAAAACCGCTTTGACCAAACTAGACTCGAAACTAAAAGATTAAGACAACTGACTTGAAAAACTTAGACTAACTAACCTTCATTTTCATAATTATAGCCTTCACCTCGGGCCCCAGACTGAAGATGATAAGTTAGTTTACATGTACAATAGAACAAAAGTAAAATTATATGTACAATGATGATGAAATGAGCAGAAAATACTCAGAAATAGTATCTCTTTAACAGTCGACCATTAATCGGCTCTCCGGGACATTCATCTCCATTCATTTATTTGAGAAGGAAATTGTTTTGGCCACGATATGCTGCAATCTTGTAAGTACCCTTCCATAAATTTCAAATTTTCCATGCTTTCCCTTGTCTTCATGTCGAGCATCCCATCTCAAAACTACCTCATCTAGCTTAAATGTGTCCGCCTTTGCTTTCCAGTCATAAATCTTTTTGATGTGCTCCTGCAACTTGCAAGTGTTTTGAAATACCTCCTCCCATGTCTACTGTAAATGAATCATCTGATTAATCCTTCTTCTTTATAGGATCTTCCTCACTACCCGCTTCTTGAAGCAATTTGACTACCGGGACAACGAGCGAAGTAGGAAAAACCGTGTCTGTTCCGTACACCAACTCGGAAGGAGACATGCCAATAGACTTTTTCTGACTAACCCTATCAGCCCATAGTGCATTTATCAACTTCTTGTGCCAACCCTTTTTACTGATTTCCAACAATTTCTTAATGATATTGACCAAATATTTATTGGATGACTCCGCCAATCTGTTTCCTTGAGGGTGATATGCGGTTGAATGTCCCAAGCTGATATTGTATTTATAGAAAAACTCAATCATCCTTTTTGACTTAAATGTTGCTACATTATCTGTGATTAACTTACTTGGACATCCAAAACGTGACAAAATGTTGGTTTCAAGAAAAGAAATAATTACCACATCCGTAGCTTCAAGTAGGAATTGCTTCAATCCATTTTGTGAAGTAGTCTATGGCTATCAATATCCATCGATGTTGTCCTGATGATGTAGGATGAATTTCCCCGATGAATTCCAATCCCCACTGCTGAAAAGGTGCACTGACTTCAATTGGTTTGAGAGGCAAAGGCTGGAGTTTCTGCTTCCCTTCAAAAATTTGGCATTCATGACAATTTTTAACAGCCTTATATACATATGAAATTAATGAAGGCCAATAATATCCTACCCTTAGAATCTTGTTTGTTGTGGTCTTCCAAAACAGATGACCTCCACATTCCCCTCTATGAAAGTCTTCCACGACTCTTTTGGCTTCCTCCTCTACCAAACAATTCAATAACATTCCACCAGGGTCTTTCCAAAACAATGTTGAATCTAGTATGCAGAATTTTGCAGATTTCAATTACAAAGTTCTACTTCTGTTCCTAGGAATTCCGGGAGGTGAAGACAAATGCTGAAGTACATATAAAATGTCAGCATACCAAGGAGAAGAAAGAAAATTTTCAGATACCTGAACGAATGAATCCTCCTCATCTTCATCAGACATGGCAGCAATCAAATTTATGTCTAGAACTTGCAAATTCATTTCAACCATTAACTTGGTGAGTCCTTGACCTTTGATCTGCTTGGTGGGTTTAATCTCTACATCATACTCTAACAACGCAGCAATCCACTTACCCTGTCTGCCTTCTGGATCTGCATGTACTAAAATATCTTTAACTGTTGCATTAGGAACATAAGCTAGAATATGGGAATGCAATATATACACACGGAAATCTTTCAAGGCCTTTACCAGCGCAAGTGCTTGCTTCTCAATGATGTTATATTTCAACATTCCATCTCTTATAATCCGACTGAAAAAAGCAATGGGATTTTCAACACCTTCCCTCTTCTGCATTAATACAGCTGCCAACGTGTGCTCAGAAGCAAATGAGAACAAAATAAAATCCTGCATGTAGTCTGGGCTGATCAAAATAGGAGCTGAAGAAAGAGCTAACTTCACTAAGTTAAATGATTTCACCACCTCTTCGGTCCACTTTAACTAACTGTCCTTCTTGAGCATGCTTGTGATTTCTCTAAGATGCTTTGCTAGATTTGGAATGAAGCGATGCAGAAAATTCAGTTTACCATTGAAGGACTGTATTTATTTCCTATTCCGGGGCTGTTCAATTTGCTGAATGGCTTCAACACGTGTAGGGTCAACACGGATGTCGTCTTTAGATATGATGTGTCCAAGAAGTTTGCCCTCATCCATGGCAAAAAGACTCTTTTTCGGATTCAGCGAAATGCCATATTTTCTGCACTTTTGGAAAACAATTTTCAAATGATACAAATGTTCTTCATCAGAATTTGAAAACACAGTTAAGTCATCAAGGTAAACAACTAAAAACACATATTTCTCATTGGCGAAAGCCATGTCCATTGCGCACTGAAAGGTGGCTCCTGCATTTTTCAAACCAAACGGCATCTTTGCATAATGAAATGTTCCCCAATGGAGTGGTGAACGTTGTCTTGTCGCGATCATCTTCATGCACTAAAATTTGATTGTATCCTAAATAGCCGTTGAGTAGTGACATCCTTGATGCTCCAACTACTCGTTGCAATATATGGTCCATTTTGGGTAGCGGATAATTGTCTTCTAAGGACACCTTATTCAAATTTCTGAAGTCGATACATAAACAGATCTCACCTGTTTTCTTTCTTACGGACACCAAGTTTGATATCCAATCTGAAAATCGGATAGGCATAATGATTCCTGACTTATACGATCTGTTTACCTCTTTTTCAATTGATGGCAGCAGCTTTGGATTGATTCTCCTCAACATTTGATGAAAAGGCTTCTGATTTGGCTTAATAGGGATAGTATGTTGAATGATATTTGTGTCATATGTTTTAAAATCTGAGTAATCCCATGCAAAAACATCAGAAAATAAAGACAACAATTTCACATATTCTGCTTTTACCTTTGGTAATAATGAATTTGATAGCTTTACCCTCTTGGGATTCTCAGTTGTCCCAATGTTTACCTCTTCAACATCTTTTTCAATCGGTCTTAATGTCGGTTTGCAGGCCACATCATCTTGGTCAAACAACTCCTCTAAAGGAATCAATCCCTTAGGAATAATGTTATCTTTAAGTTGCAGCACTTCCATTTTATTTACTTGTATATTATCACTCCCATCATCATGTTCAGTATCTATGGAGGTATCTTTGAACTTACCCTTATTTTGCAGAAATTGATTGATCTCTTCATCATCTTGAAAGACTTGCCAACATCGTTGATTGTCTGGAACGGTGGGACGGTGTTTCACATGAATCTCAAACTTGTTGCTAGAATTCATTGGAATTTTTAAATTGCTTGTTGCCTTAGCAATTCCATCAGCAACACCATTTTGTATGCGAGGCACACATGTCAAGGTATGATCAGAAAATAACTTCAAAATATCTAAGACTGCATTTTGATATGCCCTCATACGAGGATGCTTGGCCTGAAAGTCACCCTTAACTTGCTTTATCACTAACTCGGAATCACCATAGACCGCAATCTTCTTCGCTTTCAGCTTTCTAAGAATCTTAAGGCCAACAATGAGAGCCTCATATTCCGCCTCATTATTTGAACAATCAAATTCTAGTTTATAGGAACACACTCTCACCTTGCTTGGAACTTTGTCTTGAGCAGAAAAGGGACTTCGAATCCACACACCAATACTAGCACCATCACTACCTACTGCGCCATCAAAATCCATGGTCCAAAGACCCTCTTCATCTTCTTCCAATTGTTGAAATTGTGTAAGCTATGTTTTTTCTGTTTGCTGCCCATTATCTTCAGCTCTTTGCTCCATAGTAGCTTGCTTTTCTTCTCTTTCTTTTTGCAGAGCCTCTCTGAAATTTTCAGTGATCTCTGGTATATCTTCCGCCTGAACTAACTGACTATCTAGATCATTAAAACTATCAGCAAATAAAACAAACGACTCCAAATCTGTATGTACATAATTTACAGGATGATTGATTGTCTTCTCTTTGCTGGTTATCATGTATTTCATCTTTTGCTCTCGATATAGCTTTCTCATTGACCGAAGACTGGAATTGTAGCATAAGAAAAGTCTAACTGTAGAGTACCCTTCAACTTAGCCCCCCTAGATCTTGAAAGTAGCATACCAAAACGTGGAGGAATGTCTGCCACAACCACATCCATCAAGACATTCTTCGCCGGAATTTGATCTAAGTTAACAACCAAACATGGGATCAAAATTCAGAATTTTAGAGACTTGACCTCGGTAGCTGCTGTTTTTCATGATTTAAGTCAAAGGAATAGATACTTTTAATTTGGAAATTTCATTTTCCAAACTAAATGCTGAAACTTTTTCGACTTCTTTGACTGGAACTTCTCTCCTATATTTCATTATACTTGCCTAATTTGTCCTTTCTGTTGTTGATATCTTGCTAGTTGTGGGATCAATTGTCTCCTTTCCTTTCTTTTGTGGTATCGGTGAATCCATCTTAGGTGTTGTAGCTTCTTTTCTTTTCTGAATTGGATTGATGGGCACATCTCGGTTTCTCAATGAATACTGCTTCTATTGAGTGGACAAGGCGTTCAAATATCCTCTTTGGCAATCATCTAAATTTGCATCATTAGCTAAGATAAAATATTCATCTTGTTGGGCGCCTGAAATTTATCCATACTCTTCTTCTTCAATGATGTAAATGGGCAGATCGTCAGGAGTAAAGAAGTGATTTTGGTCCCCTACTACATCAGCATCTTCATCTGAATCTTAACTCACAAAATTCTGCAAAAGAGAAGTCTTGATCTGTTGCTGGGCTGCCGGCTCTTGTGCTCTTTGTTCACGCTGCTTAATTCTGAACTGAGGTTGTTGTTGGCCACGATAATTTGGATTACGAATCTGCAATTCTTATTTGTCTAGATTCATTCTTTTGAACATTTTTTCCATCTCACGAAGCCAAGGCGGTTCTGATGTAGATTCTTCTTTTATAGTCACTCTTTTCTCTGCCTTCAACCGTGCTCTCTTGCCATTCAGATTCGCCTCAACATTAACAACAATTTTTTTCATATCTTCTAAAGTAGGCGGATCTCTATCTCGTAATGAATAAGCCATCTCCAGATCAAAACCATCCGGGAATTTGAGAAGAGCTGATTTTCTAGATGGTCTTAAATCATCCGGAATATCATTATAAACTGTATTGAACTTGATGTAGTCTTGGACAGATTCACCATGATTGCGCTTGATATTATTGTACTCGGCATTGATCTGAAGCAGATCCTTTTTGAGTTCCCAACGATCTAGAAACTGTTTCTGAAGTTCAGCCAACGTAGGTATACTTCTGGCTCCCAAGCCTCTGAACCATTTTCTTACCTCTCCTCTGAATGTTTTCACAAACAATCACATAGTTACATCCTCTTCATCAATCTCATATAAATCACAAAAATTTTCCATTTTGTCTATGTGCTGCTGAGTGGACACACTTTTAGGAGTGCCATCAAATAAATGAATCTTACTCCGATAATCTGCGGGCATATCATGCAATTCCTGAGGTAAAGCAAGAGGTGCAAAATGAGCAGCCATTTCTCTAGGTGGATTTAGTCTAGGGGTTGTTGGTGGAGTGGGTGTAGTTGCTGTATGAGGAGTATGCGAAGGTGTATGCAAAGGAGAAGCAATGTGGTATGAAGGAGGGGAATAGACTACAGATTCTGAATAAGTAATTATAGGTTGCACAGGGATGGTAGGAACGAAAGGCGATTTAGTAGGAATTCTAGAGGTGGATGTCGTGACGGTAGATCCAATATTTGCAGATACATCTTCTAAGAAATCAGCAAGATTTGCAGCTTGGATGTCGGTCTGAAGGTGCCTCAAGATAAAATTGTCAATTAATTTATTGTGCTTTTCAAATTCAAGAGCTGCGACAAAATCAGGATTTGGAACTATAGAATCAAGAGCATTTTCAGACTTGGTTTTAAACAATGACAATTGAAACTTTTCGTCGAAAGCAAGTTCTTCAAGGTATTCAAAAATTGCAGGACATGAATGAGATTTAACCAAGGGAGTCACCGAGCTTTCTTGACGGAGGATTTTTCTAATCAAATTTGGATTTTCGTAAATAGGAGGTGGATTTGGATCTGGATTAGCTCTTGTATGTCTTTTTGAAGCCAATGTGTTTATCAGAAGATCAAAAGAATTAAAATAATTCAGCCAATCTTTTTCTAGACTCAATCATCCAAAGGTCTAGAATGAACAAAAGTACTGGGGTGATTTTCAAATCAAGTTTTCACTAGCTAACCGGAGATCGACAGAAGCAACATTTATCTACTTCTGCTTATGCATAGCAAGAGCATTTCGAAAGCTACCTGGCGTGCCTTCAGACTCCGTCTAAGACTTGTGAAACAAACTCATCAGCAAGCAAACCATTGAGATTTCTTCCCCAGTATGGTCGCCACTACGTTAGCACTCAAATCTACCTTAGGCTGAAATAAGGTAAGAATCAAGGCTACATCAAACCACGCTCAGCCTCGTAGCTAGCCCTATGAGGACAGGAGAGGGCTCTCTCCGGGTCAATCTCAGCAAAAGAAAATCAACGAGGTCGAGATGACTGAATTGATGACTAATTTTAGGCTAGGTATGAATTACAAGGACTATAGTATTGATTTTTTGAGGTTTTGTTGAATTCAAGGGAAATGCAATTTTGGGTGCGGGGATGAGGCACAGCTTTTGCATAGGTCTACTTGGGGAAAGATAGGCGATTGTTTTGATGCCTTTAAGCAAGTGAGATGGGTAGATCAGACTGGTGAGGAGCTAAGGAGAGCAAGGAAGTCTCAAGGATTCTCCTTAAACTGAAGAAAACATAGAAAATTAAACAAATTTAAAGGCAGCAGCATGCAATTATGGATTCTACTTAACACTCATTTGTTCAATTGCAAAATATTAATAAGGAAAGTGGTACACATACAAACTTACAAATACTGATAGAAACACATCACACATAATCACATGAATCCAAAATGGTGCAAAACCCTGGTCTTCCTTTGCCAAAATGAAATAAGATATGTACAATAGAGTGTCAGTATTCCAAGAGTCCAACCCTGAAAATGACTGACGAAAATACATAATATAGCAACCTAACACATTCCCTTACCCTCTAAGGCTCGAGCTCATTATCTAGGAGTTGTTTTAACCAATTCTAATAAACACTACAATCTAAGCCAGTCAAAACAACTTGCCTCTATAAGCTAGGAAACAATTCATTCATTAAATTTTTGCTATTTTATGAATGAATCATCTAGAATAGGTAAATAAGTGTCAAATCAACATAAAGTTACATTAATTACATCAAGAAGGGTGAAAAATCCCATAACAAGTCAAAACTGGTCAAACTGGCTTCATTTGCTGCGTTGAGGAGGAAAACTGTGCCAAAAAACCCTGTGCGTCGCGCGCCTGAGCCCTGTGCGCTGCGTGCCTTTCCACCTACTTTTGGGGCACTTCCCGGCATCCAAATTGAGCTCAGGTTGGCTTGTTGGAAATCCCTACATGTCTAATTTCTAACCCAAGTGTAATTTTCCAATTTT
Organism: Pinus taeda; assembly: GCA_000404065.3. Lineage (NCBI taxonomy): Eukaryota > Viridiplantae > Streptophyta > Pinopsida > Pinales > Pinaceae > Pinus > Pinus taeda. Next base: position 139,959 of record APFE030246694.1, on the reverse strand, counting down.
GTGTCCATTTGACCCTCTGAAAGGGCATTCTCCCAGAAGTACTTCCTACTGGTGCAAAAAGTGGTAGAAAGGTGATTTTCATGATGTTTTTGAGCCTTTTGGTCACCCAGAACTTGATGAAATGCCTTGGAAATGGTTGAGCATATGTATTTCATCATGAAAAATCCCAAACTATAGGCCATTTGTGATTTGGACCTCCCCGTCGTATGGGTCGCGCGCTGCGCGCTACGCGTAGAGGCAAAAAACCTGTTTTGCAAGCCAAAAATTTTGAAACGACAAAATTTTCTCCAAATTTGCCCAAATTTGGAATGAAGACCCTCCATCATGTATCATGCTCAACTAACAAAGCCTCGGCCAAAACTCGAAGTGGATCGGGCCGTTTCCTTTGTTTTAGCGCTTTGCTCAAACGCCTTTTGAGGATCTCCATTTTCGCTTTGCAAACATGCATGCCAGCCCAATAGTGAGTTTTCATGTGACGAAGCATGTCTTTTTCCATGTTTTCCTTCTCCAAAAACTTCTCTAAATGAGTTTGTACGTGGACGAGCATTGATTCTCGATCAATAGGTGTCAAATCACTGGGTCTCCTTCGGGCCAATTCCCGGTCTTCCCGGATCTTCCGCAGCTCATAAAGTTCATGCTCATCTTCCAACTGTTTGTTGCGCTGCTCCAAGTAGTTGATCACCCATTTAGCCATCTGCAATTTCTTTTGCAGCGACTCATTCTCATTCCTTTGCTCTCGGATGATCTCTTTGAGGTCCGAGTTAGGCGAGCTAGCATCAACATCAATGATACCCATGTCCTCACCTCCTAAAGGACCCTCATCAAACATGGGTCTCTTGCCCCTATCCGGAATCTGTATCTGTGCTGAAGACGGAGGCGAGGTCCCTTCCACATGATGTGGAGATAATACTCGTTGTGCTGATGATGTCAACGAGACCCCTTCCACCTCGGGTGGAGATAGTACTCGTCGTGCAGATGCAAATAAGGCCCTGTGGCCTCTCTGATATGTCACATATACTGGAGCATCGACATGCGCGGTCTCAAGAATGTCAAACTACTGTGAAGGCCCTCCCTCATCATGAACTATCTCTAGAGGAGGCTGTAGTGCGGAAAGGTAATCATGGGAGATGAAATCCTCCCAAGCAATACCCTACTGTGCCAACTGATGCATCACTATGGTTTTGATCAATGCATAGTGACATATGCTCTTGTGCTGATGTGTCGGGCTCTTCCTCTATACTAAAGGCACCATCCTCACGATGTTACGACACATGAAAAATGGAATGTTCATCATACGTACCCGTGTGAAATGCATCAACAAACAGACATGGTATGCATAGAGGCGCGAGAATCTGCCCTCACAGCTGAAATACCGAATGATGAGTTTCATCAACGGTGCAAACTCATCTTTTAGGAATCTGAAAGGAAAGGTTGCACTCAAGTGTCTGATATATCCGGGCTTGATATATGGCTCATAGTAATATCTGTCTAGCATCTGGCGTTTTCTCCATTCCTCCCCTACATTTGGTATCCTGGTGGCCTGAGCAATAGTGTCGGGTGACAAGGTAAAATCCACTCCGGCAAGGTTTACATGACCATCCTGTAGATTAAGGACAAATTGATGGACTAGTTCCCGATAATGCTGAGTTTGTGAGATCATCTCACAATATTGGGAACATGATTGGCGTCGAAAACAATCCATTGCAAGTGGGCAAGCTTGCAATTGAACCAAAGAAGTAGGCTCCTCCCTAACATGCTGTCCACTTTTGTCACCTTTGTGATACCTCTGTGGCACATTTGGCACATTTACCTCTGGTGTAGAATCACTATCATACTCCTACTCATATACTGACTCGGTCTCTGACATGTTCTTTAGAAACAAGATAGTTGGAATATATATATGCTGATATACAACTGTGTGCAAAATTGACTGTAGACTTTTTTCTTTTTCTCAAAATGTTGCGAATTGATGTGTGAGAAGAGGTGTTCGAGTGTTTTCTAGACAAAGTTTGGGCATAAACTTCAATGCGCCACACCTCACCCAATGCGCCGCGCGCTCTTGATGCGCCGTGCGTGTTCAAAATTACACTGAGCTTGGTCGCCTGATACGCTACGCGCCACAGATGCGCCACGCGCCCAACCTAATGCGCTGTGTACCCTGAAAATGGCCCAATTTTCTTGCAAACTCACAAAAATTCCTTAGAACAATGCTTTTCACTCTTGGAATGTGGAATGGGTTGCAAATGAGGAGAAATATCTTCATATAGACTCCTTTTTAATTTTTGCTTGATCCAAAACCCATTTTCTTATGTTTTGTCGTTGACACTTTTTCACAATTAATAGACTCTGACCTTTTTGGTTTCCTTCTTAAAATTGGTTGAAATAATGATTTTCTCTGATAATTTTTTGCAGGGATAGCTCTAATATTGGCAAAGGAGACCAAGGTTGCACTTGAACGATTGAAGAACTGAAATTTTGAAATTTTTTACAAAAATGAGATGGCAACTTATCTTCAAAACAGAGTTTTGAAGAGAAGTCCTAATTCAGCTGTACAATGATGAAAATTATTGAAGTGATGATCTATCAAAGACATCCCTCTGGCCTGCTGGTCTGCTAAGACTTTTCAAAACAAAATTGACTCAACCCTAGACCTAAGACCTAAAAATTTAAAACATGATTGTAAATGACCTTTGAAGACTTATTACTAAACCTGAACCAATGGTGCCATGCACGAGGGGAATGAATGACACAAACCACTCCATCAGAGTTATGGCATGCCTAACGAAATGCAACTGATCAAAAATGATGGGACACCTAATCATGAAATGCAAAAGAGCTTTGATCTCTGATGGAGGGATAACTAGACCAACTCTAACAGAAGGCTCCAACCCTCAGTATCCTCCAGGGACCATGTTTCATAAATTTTCAAATTGGATACTCTTGGTACACAACAATACAATATGAAGGCCACATTTCATCAAATTTTCATACTGGAACCATCAGTAACATTGAAGCTCAAAAACGGTCATCACCGCAATACAATCATCAAATACATCTGCATCAACCAATCACTAAAACCCAATCATCAATCTTTGAATCAATGACAACTAAATCAATGAATCATTGAAACCTCTAAAAAACTAAATCAAACAATCATTGAACCTATAACACAGCTGAATCAACCATTCACTCAAAACCCAATCAATCGTTACTTAATCAAAATTCAACCAATCAACTGGAACAGACATATCACTGTAACCAGTACACATATCTAAACCCATAACACTACATCAGCAATCATAACCAACTGCAACCTCAAAAATCATGCGTAAGAATATATATGTTGCTTCAATGAAGTCAACCTGCATGTATACACTACTTCCTTTAACTCAACTTGCGTATACCTCTAAAAATATTGAATCATAAAACTTCTAAATCAAATGTACCAACCAATGACATTTTGAATATATACTATCAAATTACAGAGTTCTAGACAAGTAGAAACAAAGATCACCCTTCTTACTCAATCAATCAATCAACCAGACTCATTCTCCTTATGCATTTAGTTATACTTTCAGATATAAGAAGACATCATTGATAGATAGTGTTAAAACAATAACAATTATCAGATATATTAGTCATCTTTGAACAACAGGCTTTTCTTTTGCATACGCTACTTGGAAGTGCTGAACTAGCGTGTATACGCACCTTCACTAAGGCGAACCAGCATACAGATCTGTAGATAAAAACTTATAACTTTGTAGCTATTTCAGTCTTCAGATATACCCATATCATAGCATTTAAAACACAAAAAAATTGTTATCACTAAGATCTAGCCTATCCATTATCAGATCTAGTAATAAGTCATTATGATCCTAATCCATAATTAGATCTCATCCATCATCAAACACTCAGGTGCATACTTAGTCCAGATCAAGCAAAGCATTAGAAACCCATAACATCCATAATTTCTTTTGATCTAACACTTCATAAGATATTCATTACTTGTGCACTTAGACCTTTTATCTTCTCCTCCTTATATAGATTTAGCCTTTCTCAATACCTCGGACCAAAACAACACTTAGAACCTCTGGTATTCTTAGACGGGATCAAATAACCGTTACTCCACTCAATATTGTGGACTAATACCATGGTAATGAAACTTGGTATTATTTTCACCTTAATTTCCTTAATTTTTCATCCCATGCGCTCTTTTCCTCTTGTAAAAGTGTGTGCGTATGTATACACTCTTTTTGTATAGTGAACCCATGTGCATACGCTCTTTTTGTACAGTGAACCCATGTATACAACATAACATACCTGAAAACATCCTTTTTCTTCAACTTCTTGGTTCTGATCTGTAGTCCTTTCTTCCAACATCATGTTTACGTCTGAATTGACCTATTATAATGTGATTTGAAATAATACATCACTTCTGAACTAATTTCTCTGAAATGCCTTGCATTTTGTCACATATTTAAACACAACTGTCATGCATTCTATCACATCATGTTTATACTTTTATCAATTAGTTCATTCATCAAATATCAAGGGCAACACACACTAACAATCTCCCTGTATCAAACCTTTGACCATCATTCTGTCACCTCTGACCTGTAGATTCATCTTTGTTCCATCATTGTGTTACCTCTGATCTATCGTGTAGATTCATCTAGTTTCCATATGCTTGTTCTACTACAAGTGGGTTTCCATAAAGTACAACACATGCATCATAATGCTAACACCGCTGTCAACAATCAATTGTAGTAGAGAATCCTTCACCCACATCTATGAGTGGAAGAGACACTCCCCCTCTTTTGGATATTCGGGATTAATCTTATGGACCTTGGTGGTGGAAATGGTGGCACTGGGCTCTACATAAATAATATGCTTCATTTTTTCATTTACCTTATTGGGTCCAGACTCAAAGTCTAAATATGCATCTAATTCGAAAGCCTTCATCTTGACCACTAGTGACTACTTGGCTTGACACTCGCTTGTGTTGTGAGTGGGTCTCTTATGGAACTCACACAATTTTCATGTGTCCTTATTTGTCTTCGTGGTGTTGTTCATTACTTGTGGCTTTGGCAGGTTATTCTAGGTCACTCCACCTTGGCTTTTCCATTTGTTTTGTGCTTGGGAATGCCTTTCCCCTGTTTTAGAATCACAAATCCAAAATCTCGCTTATTCTATTTAAATTTTTGCTCAACCTTGATAGCATATTGATAGGTGATGCTGTTATCACTCAGAAGTTTTCCCTAGAAGTTATCAAAAGAAGGAATCATTCGAGGTAACCACAAAGAAATATTTTAGGCTTAGGCTCTAGCCAACCTAAGTCCAAAGGGGGCTCTCTCTTTATAATTTAACTTTGTTTTTGTAGGATTTTAGGCTAGTTCTTTAGTGTTCATGGGGTTTTGTTTTGAATTGAAGGTTGGGTGGTGGAATTCTTGGAGCAGATGGATAGAGGTAGGTCTTCAAGCCATTGGGCTATGGAGTCAATAAATGGATAGCCTAACTAGACCAGGTCATTAAAGGGAATGTTCATAGGGAAGGCTAGCAAAGAAAAACGCAAATATTTAGGTCTAATGTGTGAAGTGATTATAACCAGGGTCAGATGGCACTTAAGAATCCTTGGATGGGATCAGAATGAAGAACAGAGGGTGATCATGAACAAAGGGCAGTTAAGAATCCTTTGCTATAGACTAGAGGAGAAACTACAGAAGCTAAGGAGAAGTTAAGAATTCCCTAGCTAAGATAGTTTAGTAGAAAACATTCAGAATGTAAAACAGTCAAGACAGTGTGCATTCAAGCAATTTCTGAAATATCATTCCTTGTTATACATTTAGATTTTAGAAATTTACATAAAATATTATGGAAAAAACATAAGGAAAAACAACATTGAATATGAGAGAATACTTATTTGCATTTCGCTTTACACAAGTATCCTATAAAATATCTGATCTTTATTCCTTGATCCAGCAAGCCAACCCAGTCATTGATACAATAGAAATTTGATTTGAGAGAAAAAGTCTATAGAACTGTCTTGGAATCCACCCTACATACTTCGAAATGTGAAGTATTTATACAAAAAATAATTATAAAATATCTCATAACAATTTGAGATTTAATTTAGGGAATAAAATATCTTTATGCATGAAGATAAAGACAGATATAGAACTTCTTTCTTGTTGCCCCTTTTATTATGGTGTTGCTGGCTATTTCTGTTGAGTTTCAAGCCCTTTAAGCTAGCTGATAGTTTTGGTATTTCTACGTTGGAATATTCCTTACTTTGATCTTTCACTGATACTCTTTGACTCTGTTACTTTTTGAAAATGTTGATCTGTCTCTTGCCTGTTTCACCTAGATGCCTTCAGATTTACTGTCGTAACTTTTTGATGTAAAAATTTTTCATAGTAAATTTGTCATTTTCTCCCACCATTCTGCCTCAGGCAATCTCACTTTCAACATTCTTCTGTAAATTTCATCTGTCTCTATGTATTTTGCAAAATTGGGCTTGGTGGGAAACAAATGTTTCACCTCATGTTCTAGGAAAAACAGGTTTTCCAATGTATCATATAATACTTTGCCTGTTGGCAGGGCTTTAATGCCTGAAGAGCTAGCCTGTTCCTTGGCCAATCTCTTGAGTCTATCACTATAGTCCAATTGGGTCATGAGTTTTTCATTGATGACCATAGGACTGGGAAGGCTTTTGTCCCTCAAAATTTTAAATATAGCCATAAACCTGTCAATGGCTAGCTACATGTTATGGCACTTCTCTTCTAAGTTGAGCATGAAGTTTTTTTTGGAAAAAAAATTTTAATCTCTAGAATGGCTTCAGTCCTATCCTCTATTCCAAGCTCATGGAGCTCATATCTATTCTTATTGTCCAGTAGGTGGATGAGTCGAGTTGCATCCTCAGGTTTGTCTCATAATTCTTCCCTTACTTTCTAGATGGCTTCAGTGGTTGCCTTCACTGATTTAGTTTGCAAAAATTTAACCTGGATTGATGGCCAAATATCATTGGTAGCGTCAATGATATTGGCCTAGAGCATCTCTTTATTCTATCTTAGTGGCTTCTGCAGTGTCAAATCTTTCTCTATGACTTTGATTTTCTCACCCATTCTTTGGGATTTTTGTGTTTGTTCTCTTTGCTGAATTTGGGCAAGTTTGCAATCAATTTCCAAACTTGCCACTTTCTCCTTTAATGTTTTGATCTCTGTAGCTTGGACGGACATCTCCTCCATACCTTTTACCAATTCTGTTATTTTCTCAGTTGATATACTTGTTGTTGTAGTGGACTTAGTTGTAATTGGCAGTGTTGTGGCAGGTGGAGCTGTAGGTGCCAATGATGCTACCATTATGGAGGGAACTCCTTTTGACACTGTGAGGATGGTAGTTTTGGAAGTTGTGGCCAAGTCACTTTCCTTCAATTGAATTAAAGTGTCCAACTCCTCTATCTCCTTGAGTTGATCATTTAGCTTCAGGACCAAGTCCATGAGCTCTTCATGTCCTTTCTGTGTCTCGAGGACATCCTGTGTTTTTGGGTGATGCAACTGGGGCATTTTTAGCTGTTTCTTGAGTGTAGCTATGTCATAATTTTTCTTCTTAATCAGTTCTTCTGCAGCTTTCACATCTTTGGGATCGTGTCCCAACTCTATGACTAAGTCCTCTAAGGACTTGATTCTAGTATCTTTGGCCTGTGAGGAGGCCTTCTCCAACTGGAACTGTGATGCTATATTATTTAGGGAGTTTTGTAATTGGTGAGCAGCAATGGCCTTCCCTGTCAATGTAGAGTAAATCATCTCCCCTATTTGCTTGTGCTTTCAATCTAGTCAATGGGAAAAATATCCCTTTCCATTACTTCAAAGTATACTTTCTTAAAATCTTATGTTTTTCTTGGCTGCTGAGTAGTTGGCTTGATGAAATTCATCTACATTTTCCCCTATTTACATAAAAGGGTGACATCAACCTTGTTTGATTGGTAGGGGTCATCTTCAGATACTGTGCATAGGTTTGGGCTTTCAGCCTCTCATTTCTTGCCTTTATTTCTTTGTATCTCTCCTTAATATCTTGGTATTTATTTGCTAGCATTATGAAATAGGATACCTCAACACTTTGTTGTCTTTCCAACATCTGAGTGTGTGTTGTGGAAGGTTCTAGGATGCCTCCAAATGGAATGGCAAGCCTGCTCCCATCTCTTTCTATGCTTGTAATCTAAGCTATCTCCTCTGTATATTCTTCTTCAGAGACAAGATTCACTCTTTGTCTCTTAGCCTGGCTTGTCTTTGCATGGGCTTGTGATGTTGCTTTTTTTGAAGTAGTGGCCCCTTCCCTATTTCTCTTGATACTTTTCTCCTCATTTAGAGGATTCTGTAGAACTGGAGGGGTACTCATGGTGGTTTCTGGGTTATCTTATTTCTCTGGTATGTATGTTTGATCTGGCACCTCTGACAGGTCTGGTACTTTTGATCCCTATGGCACCTGCGATTCTTCTGGTACCTACAGGAAAGAACCCTCATCAATTTGTTTCTCTAGGTCAATGAGTGCATTATCAATGTCTACTTTGGTGTTGTCCTGATCTACTAAGGTCACTTCTACCCATTCTGATTGGTTTGCAAAGGCTTCAATTTCAGGAATGGAGTGATGAATGAAAGGTCCTAGCTTGATCTTTTGTCTTTTATTGGTTATGAATTCCAAAGGGTTATATGTCGAAGTAAAGATTTTTTGGAATTTCATGCTCTGCAATATTAAATCTGCTTCATGGCCTTCTTCCCTTGAGTTACATATGAAGGGGCCTCATTACTCTTTGATTTTGAAGTTGAACTTCTTCTTGGCATTAACAAATTTTGTTTCATCTACACTGATAATCTGCCTATAGTACTCTAAAGAAAATAACCTCATTGGGAGGTATTTGGGGAGTTTGTATGGTGCCACCATGCAACCATAGATTCTGATCTCAGTATTGTTTTGGTATAAGTACCAATCACATACCTTGGACTGTTTTGACAATTGCAAGACCCTTTTTATGTCTGAACTGATTCTTGGAGGAGGACTTCCTATCAACATTGTCACAATTGGATGCACAAATAGCTCAATAAAGTCAACATATGAATATGGGGAGCGAAATTTGTGGACCAATGGAGTCCAAAAAATGTCTGATCTGGGTTGACCTTTTGTATCGAGCTTCTACAGGGTGAAGGAAAACTTGTCTAACTGAAAATATAGAAAAAGGTGGTACAAAACAGAGCAGTGTTTGAAGACTCTCTCATTGCTCACTCTGAGAAACTGGTCATGCATCCTATCTGTTAGCGCTTGAAATTTCACCTCAGGCTGGAAAAGGTAAACTCCAAGGCAACATCAAACCACTTAGCCTCGTAGCTAGCCCTACGGGGCAGGAGAGGACTCTCTTCGGTCTATCTCGGCAAAACGTCTTCAATGGGCTGAGACAACCAATAAAGAACACTGATTTTAGGCTAGTAAACTGATAAAAAGGTTTGATTTGGGATTTTTAGGGTTTTGGTGGAAAATTGGGGAAAGGCAATTTTGGGTGCGGGGATTGGACGCAGTTTTCACAGGGGGCTCTTTGGGGCGAGGTAGGAGACTGTATTGATGCCTTTGAAAGATTTGAATGGATGAGAATGACTGGTGAGGAGCTAAGGAGAGCAAGCAATCACCTTGAATTCTCCTTAAACAGCTGAAAACATTGATATTAAGCAAACTTAAAGGCAGAGCATAGCAACCATGAATTCTAGCTTAACACTTCATTTGCCTAATTTGCAGAAGAAAAAGTAAGAAGATGATTCACATAAAAAACTTACAAGTAAAAAGAGAAACACACCATAAATACATGTAACCATAAGAATCCCAAAAAGGACTGCAACTCTTTCTTCCTTTGCCAAAATGCAGTGATACAATCAATAATACAATAGAAGCTTTCTCCCTCAAGAGTCCAACCTTTTCCAACCTCTGAAAATGACTAAGAAAATACATAATATAGGTAATATAACACACTTACTTGCCTCTAGGGGTGAAGCTCATCATCCTAGGAGTTGTTTCAACCAATTCTAAACTGAGCACTAAAATCTAGGCAGTCAAAACAACTTGCCTCTATAAGCTAGGAAACCAATTCATTCATTTAATTTTTGCCTATCTCATGAATGAATCTTCTAGAAGAGATAAATAGCTGTCAAAGTATCATAAAATTGCATCATTTACATCAAGGAGGATCAAAATACACTCCAAAAAGTCAAACCTAGTCAAAACTGCATTTTGCTGAGCTGTAGGTGCATTTCTGTGAAAATTGCCCAACGGGTCGCGCCCTGATTCTGAACGGGTCGCGCGCCTTTGGAGTAGTTTTTGAGGCACTTCCAGGTGTCCAAATGAAGCAAAAGTGGGCTTGTTGGAAAGGTCTAGATGTATAATTTTCAACCCAAGTGGAATTTCGGAATTTTGTGTCCATGTGCCCCTCCAAACTGGCAATCTCCCAAGATTGCTTCATGTGTGTCAAAAAGGTGGCAGAAAGTCATTTTTTGCTTGTTTTTTGACCTTCTGGAGGCTCAAAACTTGGTGAAATTTCTTGGTACTTGCTGAGAAAGTGTATTTTGTCCTGAAAAATCCAAAAATGAAAACTTTTCCTGAAATGGACCTTCCCATCGAAAGGGTCGCGCATGGTGCGCAACTCGTTGGTGGAGAAAACCTGTTTTTTGACCAAAAATTCACAAGTGACCAAAAATGCTCAAAATTTTTTGAAATTTGGGCTGGGAGTCCCAAATCAAGTACCATGCTCAGTCAAAGATGCTTTGGCCAAAATTTGGAGTGGATCGGGCCTTTTTCGGCGTTTTAGTGCCTTGGCCAACTTCCTTGGATCTGGCGATTGTAATTTTGACATTTCTATAAAACCATGACACCTATGAAAAAAGTGAAGGAGGTTTTTCTCATTTGGCATGTTGTGGAAACAAACCTCTCTCAGTTTTCAAAAATTCATCTTTTATTGCTCTGAAACATCTTTTGAGTGAAACTTATCCCGATGTGTGAAACAAGGGATTTTGTTGAAATGAAGCTAAATGAAGGGGATAAGGGGCTTCTAAATTATTGGGGAAATTTTTGGAAGCAGGGAGGCATTTTAGGAAGTAGGGGAAAGTGGAATATCAGAGATTGAGTGAGGGGAAGGGGTCCAAAAGGGCAAAACACAGGCCCAACCTAGAAAATTGCCAGGTTGTAGCTAGAAACTAGGGTTTGTGCAAAAATGAGGAATTTGGGGAATCTGAGTGTTGGGAAGTGTATGATATGGTACTTTAAGGATAGGGGAAGGTGTATGAACATCAGGAAACAAGTTTTGCCATTGATTTGACCATCCAAGAGAAATTGCCTTCAAAACCCTAGAGAGGGAAATGAACTTGCCAAGGCACAACTGAAGCATGAACAATATGTAAAATGACTCATTAGACACTGAAATGATAATGAAAAACCTATGAATGATGATAGACTCAGCTAAATGATGACATAGGATTGGCATTTGGGCAACTTTAGAAGGACTTAAAGCAAACCCTAGACCTTGACCAAATTTTGCTTGAAAACTCTTTGAAATGACAAAATTTGACCTTGACATTTCAAAATCACTTTGTAAGAGCATATTTGATCACTGGAGGAAGGTTGGAAAGACTGACACTAACAATTACATTGCTATCTTTCATTTATGGAAATGTCATGGATTTCTAGGCAGTGACCTGATCCCTAGGCCTGAAAATGTGGCACATAGTTTAAAGTCACATGCACATAAATTCTTGGGAAATTCCCCATTAGTAGGCATACCCATGCTATGGGAGCAACTAGAGGGTCCCATTCACACTTATTCCCATGTAATGGGAACAACTGGGGGAATAATGTAGTGAAAAGTTAGTTTTTCTCAGGGGTTAGTCACCTGGAAGGTTTGGATGGCTCTTGGGGGTTTTGCAGTAGGTATGGAAGGTTTTTGTTGTTGTGTTCCATCAGTTCCACTTCCTTAACTGACACATAGGGAATTGAATCATATCATAGTAACTCTTCATTACATATTTACCCCATTTGGCCAATTACTTGGGTAGATGTGGGAGGAGGGTGTTACAGAGTGGTAACAGAGCATGGTTCACCCATCAGAGTAGATGGGCAATGTATTGGTCATGCATTCATGTAGGTTTCATATGTGTTCCTTATGATTGTGGTATATGTGCTTGTTGCATATGCATGGTGTTGGTCATGGTTGTAGTGATGTCGCCATGTGAAGGTTGAT